>CAJHQP010004316.1:0-56863 GCA_905132765.1 Moricandia arvensis | reverse complement strand
GAGAGAAGATAACACTTATATAAGATGGACTATTACAGAGAGGAAGAAGAAGAGGTGTGTTTTCAATCGAACGAATTCGTTTGTTATATAGAGGTGAAAAAGTAAAAGTTACTGTGAGCGCATAGTGATGGTGGGCTCCACTCAAATTTCTTTTAGACGCATTGTTGCAGTCTTCTTTAATTTTTCTTTTCTTTCACGTTTTACAACACTTTTTAGTTTTTTTTTGTTTTCAAACCAAGAGAATGAAAAATGATTTTGATTAAAAAAAAGAAATTAACCTTTGTATCTTATGTAACCTTCAGCTTCACCTTTTCAATATCCTCACCTTCACGTCTTCCAACTCGACCATATCCACCACCACCTCCTCTTTTTTAGTAGCCACCACTCTATCGACCACTGCCTCCTCTACAACCACCTCCACCACGACTTCCAACTCCGTCTCCCACATTCTCACGTTTTCCACCCTCACCACTTCCACGGTATCCACCACCTACGTCTCCTTTTGAGTAGCCATTATATCCACCTTCACGTATCCCACTTCTGTATCCACCACTGCCTCGTCCATGACCACAACAACCTCCACTGCAGTATCCACAACCTCCACCACCACCGCCATCGTGTCCACACGACTGAGCCTCGTTCATAGTGATGTTGCGACCATCGAGCCATTGCTTGTTCATCCCTTCAATAGCATCTTTGGATTTATCATCTTGAAAATGACAAACCCAAACCTCCTTGCTCTTCCCATATCACGATCAATAACAGACCAAACTCTTCCTCTTTAGCTTTATCATCTTAATTTTCTCCATCGTCACACCTCTCTCTCATCCACCCTCCATTACACATTATCTTTGTTTCCACCGATTACTTCCACCATCAGCTCCGTGCTGCCACCACCATAGTGATATATGTAACTGACATAGTTATCCTTGTGTCGGTAAGATCGTCAACGGTTATGATTGATCTTTCTTGGCGTTGCTTTGTAATTTCCTACAGGCATCATCAACTTTTTAATCTGAACTCAGTATGTACTGGATGTGTACACAAATTTGAAGTGAATTTTTTGAAAGAATATTTATTGATTGATCAAGAGACGAAATACAAGAGATAAGATGAGAATTTATGAGAATTAGTTTAACTCGGCAAGAATAAAGAGAAAAATGAAAACCATGACACTTGTGCCGTGAAGGGTGTGTTGTTGAATCTTCTTCTTGGTCTTCGGTCTTTTCTTTATATACTTGTCTTGTTTTTTTAACACTGATAAGTGCATTGATGATAACAGTCCAAACATACAAAGTTTGAAGGATGTACCCTTATAGAGGGAAGTAGAAAGGACAAAACCAACACGTAAAGAGACATAGAGAAAGCCAGTAGGGCTCTGAATACTAGAAACAAGAACTAGCTGGAGCCGAGAGACCAAGGGCGAAGCTTGAGAAGCACTCAGGCAACCCCTGCTGGGATGATTAGCCAGTTTGTGCTTCATTCTGAATGACGTGGTTCAGCACGATGGACTTTCCGATAGATATGTAGGATTGAGTATGATGACCAATGACCACGCTCGACACTATTTGGTTAGCCCACTTTGTTCTTGTTTCCCAGACATGAATCAGAGACCAGGATCCCAAGGCAGGAAAGAGATTTAGGATTCTGCCCGTGAACTCCAGTATTTACGGGAAACGGTTTGGTTCCAATGAGAGATTCCTAAGCAAGGAGGAGGGAAGTTTCAGACCAAACATCCTTTTGTCTCATGTTGTACATACACTCCACCGCCCAGAAAAATGCTTTCATCTTAGCTTCCCTTCGAGAAGAGTTATGAGAGAAAGCTCGGCGGCTGTGATCACACAGGAGACCATTAGAATTCCGTGTGATCCAGCTAGCTCCACTAAACTTACCGTTAACGTCTATAGCCATGCCCACGTTACACTTGGTGATACCTGGTGGAGGTTTCTCCCAATGCTCAAGGGGAAGATTCAACCCCGTGACAGGTTTGTCTGCAGGATCCTTAGAGGCATTGACCTGATACCATATCTCTGCATCTTCGATGACCATGAGAGCACAAGAAAAAGGAGATACTCTGCTTTTTTCAAAGATAAGAGAGTTCCTCGCCTTCCATATATTCCAAATAACCCACGGGAAGGCTTTGATGTTACCATAATGTGAGTTTCTCTTCTTTGTACCAGCAACTAGGAAGTGGAGGTTGAGGAAGACATAGGACCTGGAGAAGGCCGATGGAGGGGGTTCTATTCGAGCTAATCGCCAGACTTCCAAGGCCGAGGGGCAGTTGAAGAGTACATGGCATCTGGTCTCAGGCGCTTGTCCACATAGTTTACAGGTGGTATCACTGCAGAGACCGCGGGCCTGTAGTCTCTCTGCTACTGCAAGTGCACCAGACAGAGCTCGCCAAAGGAAGTGTTGGATCTTCGGTATTTGTCTTCAGCTTCCAAATGTTTTTCCATATATGTTGTTCCACCAAAGGGGGAGTACTGAGCCCTGGAGTACTCAACTCAGATCATTTTATAGGAGCTTTGCGTGGTGTACCCTCCATGTTTGGTGAAACCCCAGATATCTGAGTCCTGAGACGCCACTGCAAGTTTAAGTGCCAGTACTCTGTCTCCATCTTCTTCAGTAAAAGCCTCCCGTACTGCGGAGGCATCCCACAGGTTGGAGTGAGGAATTAGGAGGTCACTAACCTTCAGGGTCAGGTCTACTACACTATCCTGGCGGTACATTGGGGGACGAGCTGAGTTGTCTAGGATCCGTTTGATGTCCACACATTTGACTGCGTACCATCCCCAATATTCCGGAACAAACCCAATCTGAGAACCTCTTTACCGGTGCAAAATGCTCCTCCAAACAAATGATGGCTTAGAAGTTGGTGCAACCTTGTTTTTTTGTTTTTTTTTAATTTAAAATTGAATTAATTATCTTTCCCAAAGGGCATGAGAGCAGTTACAACCACTGGTAATTCCAGCAAAACAGTGGTGTTAGGTTACAAAAAGGCAAACCGGAGGACATCTACACTTTAAAGGAGAGAGGGTTGAAGGCGAGAAGACTAGGGGAACGAATCCCCTCCTCCGGTGAACACCGACAGCGTCCTTACCCGATTTTGAGGCCTCTCTGGCGGGGGTGTCCATGCCCTACACATATTCACTACTAAAACCTTCAAATCTGCCATCTACGGAGTGTCCCGCGGCCCAAGTCACCGGATACGAATGAACCGACTCCACAAACTCTAGCCGCCATAAAAAGGTTGAATCCCAAGCTGCCCAAGGTCCGAACCACCGTGTATTACCTTCCATCAAGGCGATGAGAGATGAGACCGTATCTGAAGGAGAAGAAGCACAGGGAACTGCCATCGCTATGAGCTCTCTATCGTCTCCTGAAACTCTCTCTAGATAGGAAAATACAAACTCCCACCCCGAGGACTAACTTGCGGTTTCCCAACGTTATCTCCATTGTCCTCTAACACAGAGCAACCGCCAAGTCTCCAACGAGCCACTAGAGCAAAGAGTTCACCTAGGGGTCCTCGGCATACAAGACTCAACCGAGACGTGAGGAGAGAGAAATACAACCATCTATCGCCGGCGAGAACCATATTTTGTCACATTGATTGGTATCCGAAAAGAGAAGGTTACCACGAACGCCGGCTAAACACCGGACAATCGCAGTTTTCTTTACCCTCGGTGACTTGACGATGAAAGAGTTGAGAGGATTCTAGATCTAGCGCGTGTTGTGCAGTTGCCGCTCAAAAACTATTTTAAAGGAATCAATATATTCTATGCGGCGCAACCTTGTTTCAACTTCAACTTAACTAGTTCGAGTTTGGAAGTCTTATTGGATCAAGGATTTGAGAGGATTTTATTTTTTTCTCAAATCCCCCCTTATTGTATATATCATTTATAAATTTTATATGAAATCTAAGCTTATTGAATTAGTCGTTTGTACAAGTTCTCCCAAATTCCAGCTTATTGGAAAATATGGATTTTGTCAACTAAATCTATCGAATAAGATTTGGTGGAATTTGGATGACATTTTATAGTGAAAAAACAACAAATTGAAATACCACCTCTTCTGATGGTATTTGAATCTCTTTAAAAAATAAAAAAATTCCTTCACATTTTTAAAAAGAAAAAAAATAGGTTGAATTGAAATAAAATAAAAATTATTTAAAAATAAAATTTAAAAACGTATATATTTTATATATTTTATAAAAGATAATAATATTAAATTATTGTAATAAAAGAATAAAAATATCATTTCAAAAATATTTAAAATTAAAAAATGTGTTTTTTCAAAAACTCTGAATTTTTGTTCAAAACTACCATAAAGTTTGTAACAAATCTTTTTAGGATTTACTCAAATTTCGGATTTTTTTTTGATTTACTCAAATCTTGAATTCTTTCAAATACTTGGTTCAATAAACCCCATTTATTAATTCGATGGATCTTTTCTAAAGGATGTAATCTATTTCTAACAATATAATAGCTGGAGCAACTGGTTTTTCGATTTGGAAAGTGTCATTGAAAAATACACGATATGTTTCCGTTTCTGATATTATTATATTTTTGAATTAAAATAAATAATTTGTTTGAAAACCTGAATCAGCCAGTTATATTCGGTTTACATCATGAAACTCGGTTTTTTTTTTTTTTTTTTTTTTTTTTTTTTTTTTTTTATGAAACTCGGTTTATTAGTTGGTCAACTTCCGGATCCATCGTGTGAAACTGATCGGTTGGTGTTTGCCGAACCGAACCAAATAGCGATCAAATCTTATCGATCGGTTCGAAACTACACAAGCTGAAATGAAACCAAGAAGTTGAATCACGGTTCGTAGTACAGAATGCCCAGCATTAGGGGTAGTTTAGACTTTTGTGAATGAATTTCCTTACCGTAGTCTAGGGTTTTGTTTTTGTAAACGGCTCGGTCGTCCGTATAACAAAAGCTCCGGCGCGACCATTAAACGCTCTCTCTTTGCACGGTGAGCTTTCAGATTCTTTCTCTCTCTCTCTCTCTCTCTCAATTGTTCTCGGTTTTTCTCCTTGCTCGCTTCAATCTGTCTTTGAGTTTCTAGAGTTACGAGCTCTGATTCGATGGATCTTGTGATTCGGCCTACTCTTCAGTAGCACTGACATCGATCTGTTCGTGTATCTATTCTTGATTTAGCATCTTTTTTTTTTCCTAATTTGATCATCGGTTATAGGTTTTGGAAATGGCGACAGTTCCAGGACAACTGATATGGGAGATCGTTAAGACCAACAACTGTTTCTTGGTCAAACAGTTCGGAAGAGGCAATGCCAAGGTTCAGTTCAGCAAGGAGAGAAACAATCTCTGCAACCTCAACTCCTACAAGCACTCTGGTATGTTTTCTTACACTAGTTATTGTCGTTCTCTTGATCTTTATTGGATTTAAATTTAAAAAGTTGTTGACTGCTTGATTCTTGATTCTCTTAATTGAATTTGGCTGGGGACTACTGTCTCAATCTTTTGCAGGTCTTGCAAACAAGAAGACAGTGACGATCCAGCCAGCTGACAAGGAACAAGGTGTAGTCCTCGCCACCACCAAGATTAAGAAGCAGAACAAGCCTAAGATCTCCGTCAACAAGTCCATCCTCAAGAAGGAATTCCCCAGGATGTCCAAGGCTGTTGCTAACCAGGTTTGTGTATCTATTTAGTCGTTTGTTTCTGTTTCTAGTTACTTTTGCTATACTCTGATCTACAATTGGTCTTTTCATGTACACATCTGATGTGATAAGATAGATATTTGGTTATAACATGGCATGATAATGAATCATTGTTTTTTTTTTTGTACCGAAGCATAGAAGCTAGATCATGTAAGTAGATGAATTGTCACACTTGGGTTTTGGCATTCAAGATTCTGTTTTTGATCACCTCTTGTGTCTTGTCTTGTATGGATTAAGTCATAACCTGTTTGAAACTGAAACAGGTGGTAGACAACTACTACAGACCAGACTTGAAAAAATTCGCTCTGGCTAGACTTAGTGTCATCAGCAAAAGCCTTAGGGTTGCCAAGTCCGGTGCCAAGCAAAGAAACCGTCAAGCTTAATTAGCTTTTTTTTGTTCAGGAAATTTGTTTGCTGAAGGAAAAGATTTTTCTGAAGAGGACTAAGTTGTTTTTGTTGAAGTTGAATCATTAAGCACTATGCTCTTTTTCATTATCTTAAAAGGAGTTTTCTTATGCTTATATGCTCCTTGTGATATTCTTTTTTTGTTGAATCTTTTTTATCGAATCAAGAACTTGGGTTAAACCTCTCAAGTTTCTTGTCATACGAATTAGGCTGAAGAAATCGTTACTATAGACTGATGTTGCAATAAACATACATGTGAACTGAGTAAGTTCAAAAGAAAACTTGGTTTCTGGAAATAGTTGTTTGCCAAATGCCACTGAATAGTGAAACAAGAGAAAAAGCTCCTTTTCGAAAAGCTCAGTAATGAAAATAGAAAAAGATGCAATGTTACTGGAGTTGTAGTAGTGTTGACTTACTCCCACCAAAACCAACATGTTTTAAACACATTCCAAAATGAGATATGAAAGTAGACTATCAGGCTTGAGCGTATGCAAAAGCCCATGAGGCTTATACTCGGCCCAAATAATAATAAATTAGGGTTTTGTTACCTCCTTCCTTTATTGTTATCACTCTCCGTAATCGAGTGTGATGATCATGATCATCGGTTTTAGAAATGCAAAGTCTTCAATGTGATTTGATCTTTGCATAAACAGCACATTCAAGAAGAAGGCACCCAATGCTATCAAAGAGATCAGGAAGTTCGCATTGAAAGCTATGGGAACCAAAGACGTTAGAGTCGATGTCAAGCTCAACAAGCAGATTTGGAGCAGAGGAATCCGTGGTCCTCCTAGAAGAATTAGAGTCCGTGTTGCTCGTAAGAGAAACGATGATGAAGATGCCAAGGAAGAGTTCTACTCTCTCGTCACTGTCGCTGAGATTCCGGCTGAAGGATTGTCTGGTTTGGGCACCAAGGTCATCGACGAAGACGAGTGAAAAGAAAAATGGTGGGTGATGTACTTACACAAAGCCTTATCTTTAAACTATTGTTTCAGCTTTTTTTTTTTTCTTTTCGGTTAAATCTTTAGATGAAAGACAGAAAGAGAAGAACATTTTGTTTGTTTTGATCACTTGCTTCTTTTGGATAAATTTATTTCTTATGTTTTAAGTTCTATAGACAGCAGATAAGCATTTGATCTTTTGGTGACGTTCTTTACTTCTTAGGGCCTGTTCATTTCACCATCCAGATCTATTTAGTTGGAGATGATAGTTTTGTTTATAGTTTTGTTTGTTTAGACACTAAAAGTACAACTCATCAAGATCGTTTATATGGATGATTTTTAAATTTTAGGTTTAATTTTGTAGTCTATCTATCTCAACCAATTTGGACCATCTGGATGGAGATGGTTCTCTCAAAATGGTATAATGTCTGTTTGTCTCTTATACAATTCACAAATGATAAGCTTAAATCTAATATTATTTCGTTACTCAACGAAAAAATGACAAAACCGTATTTTCCCACTAAAATAAAAAATGCATTTTTCGCCAAACCACAAAAACACGTTTTTCTGTTAAAACCGCAAAAACGCATTTTCCCGTCAAAACCAAAAACGCGTTTTCCCGCTAAAACCGTAAAAACGTATTTTCCCACCAAAACCGCAAAACGCATTTTTCCCGCCAAAACCAAAAATGCGTTTTCCCGCCAAAATCGTAAAAACGTATTTTCCCACCAAAACCGCAAAACGCATTTTCCCGCCAAAACCTAAAAGCGCGTTTTCTTGCCAAAACATCAAAAAATGTTTTTTCCCGCCAAAACCACAAAAATGTTTTGTGTACTAAATTCATCTAGATAGAATCGGGTTTTTCCGCCAAAGCCGAAAATGTGTTTTTCCCGCCAAAATCGAAAAATGTGTTTTTCCTGTCAAAACCAAAAAAATTGTGTTTTTCCGCCTAAAACACTTTTTACTGCTTAGCCCGCAAAACACGTTTTTCACCAAATCACAAAAACAAAAACGTCAAAACGCTAATTTTAAAATAATTGCAATGTATATATTTTAGACTGAATAATAAAATACAGTTAAAATTAATATCAAACATATGATTAAATTAAAATAAGGGTATATTTGTAATTTGTTCATTACACCCATCTGGATGGAGATAGAAAAAAAGAAACGAACATGAAGTTCATCCAGATGGCTCATCGAGATGGTTCATCTGGATGAAGAAACGAACATTCCCTAAAATCTGGATGGATCATCTGGATAGAACATATGGATGGAGTAGCTAAATGGAGATGACGGATGGAGAAACGAACAGCCACTTAGTCATCTTTATGAGTAACTTTACCATCGCTGTTTTTTTTTTCTTTTTTCCTTCTGAAATTCATTCAACATTAAAAGAGTTATAAGACAACAACCTTCATCTTTCTCAGTCACACTGACTCCCTTACAGACCATTCAAAAACAAACAGGTCCTGTAACCAATCCACAAAAACACAAGAAAAACCTTTTAGAGGTAACGGCTTTCATTTACAAAGAACTCAAAGAGCCAAGGCGGATGTCCTCTCGCAACATACGATTGTGATCTTCCTTGGCGACTTACACTTTGTGCTATGAAAGCAGCCCCTTTATTTGCTTCTCTTTGTATTACAAGAAGTTGAAACTTTACCATCGCTGTTATGGTTTAGTGTTTAATCCGTATAAATCACAGGGTTGTGCATTTGTATGAAATGGAGTAATCTTTTTTTTTGTCAACATGAAATGAAGTAATCTATTGGTGAGATATCTGATATCACAAACATGTATAGATTATTAAAATTTGCATGGAACCGGTGCTAATGTCAAATCTGCATGGAACCGGTGCTAATGTCAAATCTGCATGGAACCAGTGCTAATGTCAAATTTGCATGGAACCGGTGACATCCACAAAAGTGCCAAAAGTTCGCTGGATTGGATTTAAACCACATCACTTTCCTCTACTAGTTAGAGAAACAAATAGATTAAAAAAGGTGTTGGGTTTACTAAATCACCTGCATAAAGTCATTCTAGTTTCAGAGTATCTATAGAAGGTTCTACACTATTAAGTTCGAAAATGAACAAAGAGAGAATCTTCTTAAACATTATCAGGCCAGAACTTCCTAAAGAAAGCTCGTTCGAATTCCTTTTCTTGTAAGTGTTTCTCATACTCAATCATCTTCCTCACTTTCTTAGATAGTTTCTTTGTTTCTATAGAGACTTGTTCAGAATCTGAAGCAGAGTGAGTCTTCGCAGCCTTTCTTTTAGTTGTATTTTCAGCTCCTAGACCTCGTTTGTTATTTTTGAGCTTAATGTGTGGAGGAACCAATATACCCTGTTGAGCGATTCCAACACCAGTGCCTTCCTTCCATCCTTGCTTCTTTAGAAGCTTAACCCTATGTTTGAAGAATCTATTGCAACATCCCATGAACTGCTTGTTTCACAGGACTCACCCATCACCTTCCACAGTTTGTTTATTTGTTTTTAAAGAGATCTTATGATTGAGTTTCCCCTTTTGTATCCAAAAGCAGTTGAATCTCTGATAGAAAATTGAGCCCAAAAGAACGTGAGACTCGAGCAATCACAAAGTGACCAGTAAGCCCTAGAATATCCGAGACGAGGTGATCATTGATTAAAATTGCCCAAAGTTGCTTTTGACTAAATAGAGACGACTTAACTTGTCTTCAACTTCTCCTCCAACTTCTCTCTAGAAGTCTTTTAACGATAATCGATTTCAAGGAGCCGGTGGCTTAAGCCGCCGGTTACCTTTCTCTTTTTTTGTTTTTTGATTGTAAATATTTTGATCATTTTGATCGAATCTCTTTTCCGGGTGCGGATTTTCTCTTTCGTTTGGCGATTTTGGTGTGGTAAAGGTCAACCAACTCAGAGTAGTGTTACAATCATATCTTTCTCTGATTGTGTTGATACTTAAATAAATGTATCGTCGCTCTCATCCTTCCGCTTTATCTAAAATATCCGTTTAACCTAGAGGTTAACCTCTTCTTTTGGTAGAAAAGCTCATCTCTTGATACTGATTTGGAATCAATCTTCGTCTGTGTAAAACGAAGTATCCATGATGGTCATAATATGAGATTTGGATTACTTCTTTGGAGATTTGATTCATAGCTTAGAAGAGTTGGAGCTACCTATTGGTTAATCTCCCGACAAGGTTCTGTTTTCGATTGCTACTGAAGCTCTTCCTTGGTTAAACTCTATCGAATGGAGAAGGAAACCTTGATGATTGGCGGTGATTGAAGGAGTGATGGGCAAACAAGCAGCTTCAAACGAATTGGAGATGGAGATCGACGGCATGAACCGACAGAGATACGGCACCGCCTCTTGCATCTCGGTTCTTGGAGTAATGGAACCACGAACAAACACGTGTCTCGTACGTGTAACGCATGCGAGGATCATTATCTCTATTTGTTTTGAGTTCTATCTGGGCTTTTAGAATTTTGTAATTAAAGTTTGGATCTGCTTGTAACTATGCATATTGGACTTCGTTTATAAAACGAAAAGTTGACAAAAAAAAAAGAGACAGTCTTTTTGGTTTCCTAATAAAATAGTATGGAATATACAAAAAAGTTAGAAAAGGGAAAATCCCAATCTATCAAATAAATTTGAGATTCAAATCAACAATACACCGGTGGTCGACGGTTCGATTAATTGTTTCCGGTATAACGAACCGGTCAGCCAGTTCGATTAAAAAACCTTGAAAACTGGTTTTGTTGTCTAGTTTTCAAGGCCCATTAAAACCCAATAGTTCCCTAATATATAAAGTACAGTATAATTAAAAAATTTAACCTAGCGCCGTCGTCTCCTCCAACAGCAGAGCTAGAGAAGCCAGGAGATTTTCTGTGATCGAGAATGGGTGATTCTCCTCGACATGCTGTTTCTTTTTTGTACCTTTGGATTATCGTAAAAAAACTGTTGCTGATTTTGTGTCGTGTAATGAATCACAGGAAAGGTGCACGGTTCATTGGCTCGTGCCGGGAAGGTGAGAGGTCAGACACCTAAAGTGGCTAAGCAGGACAAGAAGAAGAAGCCTCGTGGCCGTGCTCACAAGAGATTGCAACACAACCGCCGTTTCGTCACCGCCGGTATATATGTTTTACTTTCAGATCGATAATTTTGATAGGCGATTTTGCAAGGCTGAGAGTAGTCTCTGTAAATAAGTTAAGGTTTTGTTAATGGTTCTTGTCTCTCCTTAGCTCATTTGCATAAGTTGGGTTTGTCTTCTCATTTGCTTTTGGCTGTATTCGTCTTAAGATTGTTGAACTTGTAAATCGATTTGACATCAATCCATAACGGTGGTGTGCTTTGATCACCATTTAGATGCTAATTATTCCAAATGAGCATTCATCTATTGTGATGTTGTGGTAGACTACCTAGTCTAGTTTATATGAAATTGTTTTCTTTTCTTGGTTAATCTCGAGATTGCAGCATTAGTTTCTTTCATTCAATTGGATTCCCATTTGATTTTGTTTGCGTTGTTCTTCAGTTGTTGGCTTTGGCAAGAAGAGAGGACCAAACTCATCCGAGAAGTAGGCTGAGGCAATGTTTACCTTTTGATGTGGTTTTCGGATTATTCAATGTTTATGATAATGCCTCTGTGTTACATCTACAGAGGCAATGGATGTTGTTGAGCCAATGTTTCTTTGTCAATTTTGTTTTGTCATACATCTGTTTCTTTTCGGATTATACCTTTTTTGAATTAGTGGCGTAGAAATTTGATTCTTGACGAGGCTGCGATATTATTGTTTTTGAATTTTTTTTTTTTTTTGTTTTCTTGAATGGACTGGGGATTAATTTTGGATATATAACTGTTACAAAACAATTACTTTTGAAATTTAGTGTGAACGAATTTATAATTAAGTGCCAAAAAACCCCACTAACATTTTCATTGGATAGTTTGAAACCAACGAGTATGAGTAACTGAGAACAAGGGCCAGAGCTGATATATTCATCGAGTCACAGTTTTAAACCAGAGTTTTGCAATTCCATCAGCTTGAACGGAAAACTTCTTCACTGGCTCGCTCGCAATGAAGTTGAATCCATCAATTTTATGACATTTGTTCTGATCATCTATGCAGCCCTTTCCCTGATTTAAAAGAAAAAACTCCAAGATAAAATAGGTCTTACGCGACTTCTCAAGGAAGTCTCATTATATATAAGAACAGATTTTAGGATGATTTGATTTGTTTTGCACTACAGATCCATTCAAGAAAACTAAAAATTATGACGAAGTAAAAATCCAAAAGCTCAATAAATATAAAGAGAAGAGAAAAGATATTATCAAATGCCATCATTACAAGACACACAAACCCAAACCCCAGGAACAGGAAGGCCAACAACAAAGAGATTTTGGTTCTAAAGTATCAAACTGATTGTTTCATTACAATCAATCACAATGAAAAAGAAACTAAAATCAGGGTTTAGAGATCAGACTCGATGAGGTAATCCCCAAGCCTTTCGACAACCAAGTTGCATTGACCTCCAGTCATGGGCTCGTCGTAGATGCCAATGACCAATGCTAGAGTCGTCTTCTTAATAGTAACACCTCCAGGTCCCTGCATATATATATACTCACAGATTGTAAAACCAATTCTGATCTCATAAGATGTACAAGCAAGGGGTAGATAAGACATTGTGGTGTTACCTTCTTGCCTCGGATGACAGCTCCTGGTTCACCTTGAATAACCATGTACTTGGCTCCACCTAGGAACAGACCCGTTGGGGCAAGAAACCCAGGCTCCTCGAAATCCTTGGTGATCCCCTTTATTTCTTCACTCTTCAACTGAATAAAACATATCAACAACACAAACACTTTGGATCAACATCTCAACAGAACACTTCAATTCATCAGAGAAACCCTTAGACCAACCAATCTAATGATCATCAGAGATCATTTGCATCGGTCACGCATGCAACAAACACATATGTGATCAGACTTAAAGATCTAGAACCCTAGTTTCAACTCGACTGAGTCAGATATACAGATCGCAATTTTTCTTCACGAGATTGCGGATAAGAAGACTGGAGATGGTGAAATCGAAACCAGATCCGAGATTCCTCAGATCCGATCAGCGAGTATTGCAAAGAAGAGAAGAAACCTGAGGGAAGTTGGCGCTCTGAGCCCAGACACTGCCGTCTTGACCGAGAATGGCGGCGGCTGTGAGGTGGTTGCCTTCCACATCGCACATAAGGTGGTCATCAACGTACGCTTGCCACGACATCTTCTTCTTCTTCTTCGACGACTTTGTGAAAAGGTTTCTCTACTTCTCTCAATTATCCCAGACTTTGTGAGCGTAGACAATGAAATGTAGGACTTTTAACTTAATACTAGGTGGGTTGCCCGCACATGCGGGCATATACATTTTATAAAATTACTTATCTTTATATACATTATTAATTTAAAACTATAAAAGAAATTATTATTATTATTATACTAAATTAATATTTTTATTTGATTAATATTTAGTTATGTTTTTTTTGTTTTTCTAATTTAAATTTTTTATTAAAAGATTTCTTTTGGATAACAACACAATATATATATATATATATCAGAATTATCTTTTTATTTTAAATATTTTTTAGATTTTGGATAATTATTACTATTATTAATTTTAATCTAATAAGAATAATTTAAATTCGTTTTTATTTTTGAATAATTTTTATAGATTATTCATTAAGGGTATAAACGATATTAACCACTCGATATTAATTTAAAACTATAAAAGAAATTATTATTATTATTATACTAAATTAATATTTTTATTTGATTAATATTTAGTTATGTTTTTTTTGTTTTTGTAATTTAAATTTTTTATTAAAAGATTTCTTTTGGATAACAACACAATATATATATATATATATATATATATATATATATATATATATATCAGAATTATCTTTTTATTTTAAATATTTTTTAGATTTTGGATAATTCTTACTATTATTAATTTTAATCTAATAAGAATAATTTAAATTCGTTTTTATTTTTGAATAATTTTTATAGATTATTCATTAAGGGTATAAACGATTAATATTTAGTTATGTTTTTTTTGTTTTTGTAATTTAAATTTTTTATTAAAAGATTTCTTTTGGATAACAACACAATATATATATATATATATATATATATATATATATATATATATATATCAGAATTATCTTTTTATTTTAAATATTTTTTAGATTTTGGATAATTCTTACTATTATTAATTTTAATCTAATAAGAATAATTTAAATTCGTTTTTATTTTTGAATAATTTTTATAGATTATTCATTAAGGGTATAAACGATATTAACCACTCTAACTTTTAACGTGGGAGCTCCGTTGCGAAAAATCACTTCGCAAATAATAGTATAGATTTTTTCTTAATTTATTATAGTTTTTGGGCTGTCAAAGCAAAATAATCGACGATTAAATATAGGAAAATCCCGTCCCTTCGGGGACATCCGAGAAAAAAGAAAATTATAGGAAAATCCCACTATTATTTTCTTCTTTATTGTTATTAATTCTTTTAATTTATATTTACTACAGAAAAAGTTGTAGGAAAGTAGAAAGGTTAAATAGCAAATAAGAAAGAAAAAAGTTAATCAATCACTCTGCTAGGATTGGAGAGAGAGAAGGGCGATTTTAGGGTTTTGGGGGCTGGCGAGCAAGATACGACCATGGATGATCTCGAGGAGCGAGGGCGCCCCCCGGGGGATCCCCAGACAAGGCGGGCTCGTGGGTGGGGAAAGTTACGGGCTCGAATGGTGGAGGGATGCCCAATCCAGAGGAGATGATTGCTGATGCGTTTGTTTCAGAGAGAGTCAGGTTGGAACTTCCTAACGGAGACGAAGGGGAACCGGTGATTACAATCGAACAAGAAGTGTTGGAAGCCATGAATGGATTGTGGAAGAACTGTATGATTGTGAAAGTCCTGGGAAGAGTTACTTCCATTGCGGCTCTGACCCGTAAGCTTCGGGAGATGTGGAAGCCAAAGGGTTCGATGTATCTAATGGACCTCCAGCGACAATACTTTATGATTAGGTTTGGTGAAGAAGACGAGTATCTGGCGGCGCTTGCAGGAGGGCCTTGGAAAGTGTTTGGAAGCTACCTGGTGGTCCAAGCATGGACACCATCTTTTGATCCTCTAAGTGATGACTTCGTGACGACCCCTGTGTGGATACGATTGTCCAATATCCCTATCAATTTCTATCACAAATCCATCCTGATGGGAATTGCTAAGGGTTTGGGAAAACCGGTTAAAGTGGACCTAACGACGTTGAACTTTGAAAGAGCAAGGTTTGCTAGAATTTGCGTCGAAGTGAACCAGTGGAAACCTTTGAAGGGATCGATAGTGATTAATGGGGACCGATACTTCGTATCTTATGAAGGTTTATCGCAAATTTGTTCTAGTTGCGGAATGTTTGGACATTTGGTGCATACATGTCCGAAGATTAGCCACGCGCGCGTTGCTGTCGACAGGGCTTCTCAAGATCAGAGAATCATTCCAGTGGAAACACGACAAGAGGAGGACGGTTTTACGCCGGCTCGTCAATACGGAAGGAACAAGACGGCGGTAGGGAACAAGGGTGAGGGTTCCGGTCGAAATCTCCGGGAGATCACTCGAAATAAGGAAACTCCGAATATTCTGGTATCAAACAGTTTTGGAAGGTTGATGGAAGATTTGGAATCTCCAGAAATAAGTCATGAAGTTGTTAGTATGGAGGAGAATAAGGAGAATGAGATGATTCAGGGAAACACGAATATTCAGATTCGCAAGATTCTGGTAATGAGCGTGATCCGCGATCCGGGAGTGATTTTTTCGGCGGGAAACTCAAATGAAAAGCGGCCCCAAGACCAACCCACTGGCAATTAAAAACAAATTGGGGGATATAAAAGCCCAAAAAACAAAACTCAAAGCCCAAGTCAAACGTAAAGTCGAGGCCCATGAGAGGGCTTGTGTTTGGCCCAGACGGAGGAGGGATCGAATTGTCGAGCAATGGAAAAAGATTGAGAGTCGAGCAAGAGAATCTAGGGAGAGCTGGTGGTCTTTTTCTACAAGATAGCTCCGTCAGAGTAGAGGGTGTTCTTCCCCAACTGGCAGAAGGGTGCACGGAGTCGATTCCGGTCGGCGATGTGGTGGATCCGAATTTTGATAAAGATGCAGGTATGCATGAAGTGCCGGCGGAGACGATGGGGTCTCAGGAGGCATAACAGTTGTCCCCGGCTTTCCATTCCTTTTGGTATACGTTAATGATGAAGATTCTTATGTGGAATTGCCGGGGGCGAATAAACCCAATTTTCGACGTTCGATCCGTTTCTTATTGAAGAAATATAGTACTGATGTTCTTGCGATCTTTGAGACCCACGCAGGAGGCGATCGTGCTGGGCGTATATGTCAGAACTTAGGTTTTGATCAGAATTTTCGTGTGGACTCGGTGGGGCAGAGTGGAGGTCTATGGCTTTTGTGGAGATCTGATGTGGGTGATGTTGAAATTGTGAAGCATACCGATCAGTTTATTCATGCTAGAATCAGGAAAGGAGTGGATATTTTTAAACCTGGTGGCCGTCTATGCAGCACCGTCAGCAACCAGGCGTAGTGGACTTTGGGATCAGCTCAAAGAAGTGGTCCAGCTTGCGACTGAGCCAGTCGTTATTGGTGGAGATTTTAACACAATCCTTCGACTTGATGAAAGGATGGGTGGAAGTGGACGCCTCTCACAAGATTCGTTGGAGTTTGGAAGATGGATAAACGACAGTTCACTCATTGATATGGGATTCCGAGGTCAACAATTCACTTGGAAGAGAGGGCGATTGGAGAATCTCTTTATTGCGAAGTGTCTGGATCGTGTTCTTTGTTGTCCCTACGCTCGACTCAAATGGCAGGAGGCAACAGTCACACATCTACCCTTTCTTGCGTCTGACCATGCTCCGTTATATGTTGACTTAGAGCCAAAGCCTCATAGGAACAAGGGTCGTCGTCCGTTTCGTTTTGAGGCAGCATGGCTAACTCATGAGGGGTGTAAGGACCTTTTGGCAGCCTCGTGGGATAGTAATGTTGATACGAGAATGGCTTTAGGGAAGTTACAAGGAGTTTTGAAGAGATGGAATAGGGAAGTATTTGGGGATGTTCAGAGAAAGAAGGAGAAACTGCTCACTGCGATTCAGGAAGTGGAAGAGTTGATCGAGACCACCCCAACGAATGATTTGTTACAAAAGGAAAGTACTTTGATGAAAGAGTTTGATGTGGTGCTGGAACAAGAGGAGCTGATCTGGTATCAGAAATCTCGCGAGAAGCTCCTCACTCATGGAGATCGCAACACAAAATTTTTTCATACCTCCACAATCATCCGACGAAGCAAGAATAGGATCGAAATGTTGAAAAATGCGGAGGGGCAGTGGCTGACTGATGCGGGAGAGCTTGAGAACTTGGCCATTGCTTACTACAAGAGACTTTATTCACTGGATGACGTGGAACAGGCAGTAGATGCATTACCACGGGGGAGTTTTGCGACTCTGTCATATGCAGACAAGCAAGAGTTACAGAGACCATTCACTGCAGAAGAGATAGAAGTAGCGATCAGAAACATGGGAAGCTTCAAGGCTCCAGGGCCAGATGGGTTTCAACCAGTGTTCTATCAGCGTTGTTGGGATACAGTTGGAAGCTCGGTCATCCAGTTTGTGCTCGAGTTTTTTAGGACGAGGGAGCTACCTCGGAATACAAACAATGCAATCTTGGTGCTTATTGCGAAGGTTGTTAGACCAGAGAGAATAATGCAATTCAGACCAATAAGCCTGTTCAATGTTTTGTTCAAAATGATCACCAAGACACTGGTGGGTAGGATGAAAGGGCTCATGAATAAAATCATTGGACCAGCGCAATCAAGCTCCCTCCCAGGTAGACTTACGACTGATAATATAGTAGTAGTCCAGGAAGCTGTCCATTCTATGCGTCGGAAGAAGGGCAGAAAGGGTTGGATGTTGTTGAAACTAGATCTTGAGAAGGCTTTTGACAGAATACGCTGGGACTTTTGGAAGATACGCTGCAAGCGGCCGGGTTTCCTGATGTTTGTGTACGTTGGATAATGCAGTGTGTTACAGGACCATCGATAAGCCTGTTGTGGAATGGGGAGATGACTGATAGTTTCAAACCGCTTAGGGGTTTACGGCAGGGCGACCCTCTGTCACCATATCTCTTTGTCCTGTGTATGGAACGTCTTTGCCACCTCATTGAGAGAGCTGTTGTGGAGAGCAAGTGGAAGCCTATACAATTATCAAGAGGTGGTCCGTTGTTATCGTATATCTTGTTCGCAGATGACCTGATACTTTTTGCGGAGGCTTCAGTGAGTCAGATACATGTCATCATAGGTGTTCTAGAGAGATTCTGTGCTGCTTCTGGTCAAAAAGTCAATATAGAGAAGTCTAAAATATTCTTCTCATCGAATGTTTCTCGAGAGTTGAGAAGGATGATTAGTAGTGAGAGTGGCATTCAATCAACGTCGGATCTTGGTAAATACCTTGGCATGCCGGTCTTACAGAAGCGGATCAATAAGGACACCTTTGGAGAGGTTCTTGAGAGGGTCTCTTCTCGACTAACAGGCTGGAAGAGTCGCACCTTGAGTTTTGCGGGTCGTCTGACGCTTACCAAATCGGTGATTTCATCGATTCCGGTGCATGCCATGAGCACCATCATGCTTCCACAGAGTACTCTTGATAGACTGGATAGGCTTGCACGTGATTTTCTCTGGGGAAGCTCTTATGATCGACGTAAACTTCACCTTGTGGCTTGGGACAAAGTATGTCAACCGAAAAGTGAAGGAGGCTTAGGAATACACCGCTCCAAAGAAATAAACAAAGCTCTAATCGCTAAGGTTTGATGACGCGTATTACATAACACACAAAGTTTATGGGCCCAGGTGGTAAGGAAAAAATATCACGTTGGAGATCTCAGAGATACGAGATGGATGATCGCTAAAGGAACTTGGTCTTCTACTTGGAGAAGCGTGTATCTAGGTCTGAGAGATGTAGTGGTACGAGGACAAAGATGGGTACTCGGAGATGGAAGACAGATTAAGTTTTGGACAGATACTTGGCTATCAGAAGATCCTCTTTTGCGGTCAATAACATCTGCGTTGCCACAAGGGTTTGAAAACCAGTTGGTCAAGAATCTGTGGGTAGACGGTACTGGCTGAAACCTAGAGTACGTTGCTCCGTACCTTCCAGAAGGTAAGAGACTTGAACTTCTTGCAGTCTTTCCTGAACATATAACAGGAGCGAAAGATAGATTGGCTTGGAAAGGAACTAAGAACGGAAGTTTCTCAGTAAAGTCTGCCTACAGACTTTTAACTAGTTTTGACTCGCCAAGACCGATGATGGAACACTTCTATAAGCGTATCTGGACGGTTGTAGCTCCGGAAAGAGTGAGATGTTTTCTATGGTTGGCTGCCCAGCAGGTTATCATGACAAACTACGAGAGACACAGAAGACATCTTGTGGATGCTGATACGTGTGAGGTCTGTAGAGGAGCCTCTGAGACGGTATTACATGTCGTACGAGACTGCCCGGCTATGGAAGGAATATGGAATCGTGTGGTTCCGATGGGTAAGAGAGAGATCTTCTTTAACCAGTCCATGATTCAATGGCTGTACATTAATTTGGGAGATGATAAGGTGGTAGGAGATAGCACATGGTCGACTTTTTTTGCGATAACGGTATGGTGGGCGTGGAAATGGAGGTGTGGAAATGTCTTCGGAGATACTCGACTGTGTAGAGATCGAGTAAAATTCGTTAAGGAGAAAGCATCAGAGGTGTGGAAAGCGAATGGTGGTCTAGCAGGTCGGAGAATCTCTCAGCGCAAAGAGGAAAGAAGAGAAAGGTGGAAAGCTTCGCTGGATGACTGGGTTAAACTCAACACAGACGGTGCGTCACATGGTAATCCTGGCGATGCGACTGCAGGCGGTGCATTGAGAAACCGGTTTGGTGAGTGGTGCAGAGGCTTTGCTCTGAATATTGGCCGATGCACTGCTCCTCTAGCGGAATTGTGGGGAGTGTATTATGGGTTGGTAATGGCATGGGAGAGGGGGATCTGGAGGTTGGAGCTCGAGGTTGATTCAGTAGTTGTTGTTGGATTTCTTAAGACAGGAATTGAGGTGACTCACCCACTGTCGTTCCTGGTACGTCTGTGCCATGGCTTTCTTTCAAAGGACTGGATTGTCCGAATTAATCATGTGTATAGGGATGCTAACTGTCTTGCCGACGGGTTAGCTAACTATGCGTTTTCTCTACCGTTAGGAATTCATATTTTTGATTCTGTTCCACATGATATAACTTCGCTTCATGCGGTTGATGTACTGATATCATAATCTTTGGATTTTTAATAAGATAGGGAGGCATTGTCTCCCGTTTGCCCACCAAAAAAAAGCAAATAAGAAAGAAAAAGACAACTATGTTATAAACTAGATTGTGGATGATTCATAACCGAACCTACCATAAACCTACTGCATAGAAGTTTATTAAATTTAGACTATATAGGTTTAGGGTAAAACGGCTAGGGAAACCTTTTCTATATTGATTTTGAATATTTTTTTTCCTAGTTATAATAGGATTTGTAATCTTTCTATTTACCTATATGACAGTCTATTGTAATTATTATATAAATAGAACTCTTTGTACTTTATGAATAACACAATACAAAACAATATACAAATTCTTCATTCTTTCTCTAAGTTTTACAACACATTATCAGCACAAATTGCTCTCTAAATCCCTAAGCTAAAAAGCCATCGATCAAAAAACCTAATCCCATCGTGAAACCTTTGATCGTGAAACTTTCATACATCGATCCAAATTCAACCTTCAAACAATCAAGCTTGCTCTACTAGTCGATCATGATCCTTGTTCCAGTTCGTGATCCAAGTACATACTTTCTCTCATTGGTGGTCCATTCAACCCATCAGAGGTTAAGGTAAACACTAAGAACCCTAATATCTCAAAACCCTAATCAAAAATACTAATCATTGAATTGAAACCCTAAAACCTTATTGATTCGATTAAATGTTTTGAGAACTTAGAAAATATGCTAGGTTGATTGGTTAGCTAGATTGATTGTTTTGAGGATGTTTGCTAAAACCTAATCGATTGCTAAAACCATAAAACCCTAATCGCATTATGAAACCCTAATATTAAACATGTCCATTTATTGATTGATCTAATTGTTTGTGAGCTTAGGATCGATTGCTAGGTTGATAGTGTTTTGCATGATTTATGTCTTGTTTTTATAAACTAGTCTTAACCATATGATCTTGCTAGAACTGGTATGCTAGGGTTGCTAAATACATGCTTGGAATCTGATAGATTGTCTTTGCATGATCCGTTTGTTTTGTCTAGATTGAGGTTAGATGGTTCAATTTTTATGTGCATATAAATCTCGAATGCTAGGCTTGGTAAACTCATACCTGAAACTGACTAATTAATTGATAAACTCTGATTGAATGTTTTAACATTGAAACCGCATATGATCCTTGCACATATAGAATCCAGTTTGCTAGTCTTGATAAACACTAATCTTATGAGCACGTAGAATCCATGTTGCTAAGTCTTAAACTTGATTGATTGATAACCTGATTGAATATTTCTTGAGTTAAGATTGTATGCTAGATTGATTGATCCGTTTTGACTTAACCCTAATGCTAAAACCTTAATCGTAAGTTTAAACCCTAATTGAATCTGAATTGTTCATACTTGAAATTGATTAAATATGGCCATATGATTGTTACATGATCCACTCATGTTGCATCATCTCATATGGCCGTGTGGCTTGTTAGCACTATACCATCTTGGCCGCATGAACACATATATAGGCATTGATCATTAAACTTAAGCATTCGTATAACCTATTGAATAAATAGATATTGATCTTTAGGATTGTCTTGCATATCCGTATAAACTGATTGCTTCATGGCCGCATATAGAAATTAACTATTAGGAATGTCTTGTCTCATTTGGCCATGTAATTTATTTGATAAGCATGATTTGATTACTTGTTTACATTACTATCCATATGACTTGTGATATCTTGTTTGGTCGAGAGACATATCTGATAAAACCGTATGGAACCTTGAAACCCTAACTTGGTCGAATTATTGATTGAAAGTTTAGGATTAAATTTGACCACCTTGCTTTAACATTCGACCACCTAGAACATGATGATCCGATTGATAATTTCTTTGATTGAGGTTATATGTACATATAGATCACGTTTGATAGGCTTGCATGAACATATGGAAATCAATTGTTAGGATTACTTTGGTCGAATGACTTTCATGGTCGTATAAACCTTAGACCTAAAGTATAAGAATATATGATTTCAGATGTCGAAAATCAACAACTTGGATTTTGCTGCCCTAAATCTCTCTAGTGATAATTACTTGCAATGGGCATTAGATACTAAAATTATCTTAAAGTCAAAAGAACTTGGTGAATATATCACATAAGGCAATAATACGAGTGAGAAAGATAGATACATGGCAATATTAATTATTCGTCATTATCTTGCTGTGAGTCTCAAAGATCAATATCTGACTATTGAGAATCCTCTAGACTTTTGGACAACATTAAAAATGAGATATGATCACCAAAGAACGGTGTTATTACCAAAGACACTATTTGATTGGAGGAATCTGAGAATCTAAGACTACAAGTCCGTGGACGAGTATAACTCAGCCCTATTTAAGACTGTTTCTTTAATGAAACTGTGTGGTGAGGTTATAACAGATAATGATATGTTAGAAAAGACATTTTCCACTTTCCACACAAGTAATATGTTGCTACAACAACAATATCGTGAAAAAGGCTTCAAAACTTATGTAGATCTGATCTCATGTCTATTGCTAGCTGAGAAAAACAATGAGCTGTTATGAGAAACAGTGAATTGAGACCTTTTGGATCAACCCCATTACCTGAAGTCAATAAGGCCACATAAGAAAAGAAAGAATCCAAAGAAAATAACCATGTCTAGAATAAACCACACGGCCATGGCCGTGGTGGATGGAAGGACATAGCCGTTGCCACTACAATTCATATGGTCGAGGTAACTACTCGGACCGTGGCCGTGGGAACCACTATAACCATGATCGTGGACCCAATTTTGGCCATGGTCGAGGGCTAAGAGGCCGTGGTATCTCCTTTAAACCACAACACTCGACCAAATTAGTGTGCCATAGATGTGGAATGGGTAATCATTGGGCTAAGAACCGTAGGAATCCCAGACATCTAGTTGACCTATACTAAGAGAGTATGAAAGGAAAGAATCCTGAAGCCCATTTGGTCCAAGATGGCGATGGTGACTTTTACCATGATCAAGATGATCTTATGGATCATGAAACATCAGATTGTCTAAAATAATAGTTGATTTCGACATACTATTTTGTGCTTTGATTTTCTTTATGTTTTTCTTTGTCTTCATGATTTCTTTGATTTTACTTTATTACCTTGTCTGATTTTACTTAATAAGATGAAACGTCAATATAAGCACAAATTGCGGGTATAGCCTGACATATATATTATTACCTAAAGGGCATGCATCTAGAGATATCTGATGCTTTATATTCATTCAGAGAAGCCCAATGAGTTATTAATATATAAGAATGAATGGTTTCCATATAGAAACAATGGGCGAAGGAAAGAAAGAGTTCCTTCAAACATAGAAATACGGACAAGGTCATAAGAAAATAGTCGAGACTATACATGCATTCTCTACTGGTCTTTACTATGCCAAGATCAGTATGATAGAGACTAGATGCCAAAGTGAACAAAAGGTTTACTGAGAATTTCACTTTATGGCACAACCGGCTTGGCCATCCCGATGCAAACATGATGCGTAAATTGATAAGTAATACAAAAGGGTACACACTGAAATAATGAAGAGTTATCCCGAAAAATCTCACGTGTGTAGCATGTACACAAGGGAAACTCATTAGGCCATCACCAGTAAAACGGCTAAGAGCCCATTTTCAGATTTTCTTTTAAAGACTATGCGTCTAAAAAAAATGCTGGTGAATCCATGTTCAAAGTGTTTAATGATTATAGTATGTCCATGGGGGCAAGTATGGAACATAAGTGTGGCGCATGTCCATACATAAAACGGCTTAGCCAAATCTTTCATTAAACGCATTACTAGACCATTACTCATGAGGTCAAAACTCACAGTCTAAGCTTGAGGACATGTAGTTTTACATGCAGCAGAGTTGATATGCATCAGGCCATCTAGTGAGCATAGATACTCCCCATCTCAATTAAATCACGAGTCATGAGCCAGACATATCTCATCTAAAGAAATTTGGATGTGTCAATTACTCCACCACAGAGAACTAAGATGGAATCTCAAAGGAGGATGGGGTATATGTTGGATATGAATCTCCCATGATTATTAAGTACCTAGAGCCGTCCATGGATGATCTATTTAAGGCTAGGTACACTGATTGTCATAAATCCGACTATTCAACATAAGAGGGAGAAAATAATAAGCTGGTAAAAGAAATAGAATGAAATCAACCATCATTGTCTTGGCAAGATCCCCAGACTAAAGAATGTGATTTAGACGTCCAAAACATTATACATTTACAAAAGCTAGCTATTCGATTGCCAGACTCATTTTCTGACCCAAAGAAAGTGACTAAGTCATATATACCAGCTTGTAATGCACCAATACATATTGAAGTCCAAGAGGGACATAATCAAGTTGCTACAAGAGTCTAGACATCATTTGAAACGTGGTAGACCAATAGGTTCCAAATATAAGAATCCTCGGAAACAAAAGAAAAGTGCAGATAATGAAAACAAATCCGACATAAGGCCGACCGGCTCTAAGGTACCAAACACCGAGGCTTGGGACGCCAAGCTTCAGGGTACTAATGGTCTTGATAATAATGAGATTGTAATCGATTATATCATGTCTGGAATACATTAGAACAGAAAAAGATGTCAGCACAGATGATTTATTTGCATACAAGGTAGCACTTGAACTTATGAATATAAACGAGGATCATGAACCCACATCAATAATAGAGTGCACTCATAGATCAGATTGGCTTAAATGAAAAGAAGCAATAGACGTGGAGGTAAACTCTTTAAGGAAGAGAAATGTATTTGGTCCAATAAATAAGGACACCTTATGATGTTAAACTAGTGGATATAAATGGGTCTTTGTGAGAGAAAGAAATTGTGAGATATAAAGCCCATATTGTTGTACAAGTATTCTCATAAGAGACCGGGAATATATTATGAGGAGACATACTCTCCTGTGGTGGATGTTACTACATTTCGATTTTTAATAAGTCTGGCCATAAGAGAGAAATTAGATTTGCAGCTAATGGATGTAGTAACTGCATATTTTTATGGTCTACTGGATAATGAGATATATATGAAAGTACCAGAAGGTATTGAGCTCAAAGATATGAAAATGTTCTCAAAGAACAACATTGTATAAAGCTGAATAAATCTATTTATGGACTGAAACAAAGCGGCCACATGTGGTACAATAGGAATAAGTCAATACTTAGTAAAAGAGGAATATAAGATTGACCCAATTAGTCTATATATTTTCATAAAAGAAATTCGACAACTTACTTTTATTTTATACTGACCAGCCTAAAGAGGGGTTAATTGGTTTTGTTGATGCAGGTTATCTATTAGATCTTAGACAGGTTATGCAATATATTGACAATCAATGAAATAAACCATCGCAACAACATCAACCAAAATTCATGTGTGTGTTTGGTTTGGTTGAGAGTATGGGATGGTCGACGGGATGACCAATCACATCCGCTCAGAGTATAAGATGGTCAACGACAAAAGAAACACATTTGTGTGAACTGTGGGATGTCTGTGGACGTAGAAGGGCCAACCATCATGTGCAAGTTATAAAAGGCTGGAGAAGTCCGAGTGGTACAAGTTCGTTCAAGTTACTGCAACATCAACATTCAAGAAATTAGTACTTCAGATTGGAACGCGTAGGCTTAAGGACCTTCAGTGAGGTCCAAATCAGGGGGAATAATGTGTGTTGTACTCTTTTTCCTTCACCATGGTTTTGTCCCAATTGTTTTTTTCGGATAATGGTTTTAATGAGGCAACATTAAGCACAATACAAGCTCTATACGGTTATGGCATCCAAGGGAGAATGTTATGAACCCGATTATGGATTGGCCATAACCGGACCGACCATAAACCTACTGCATAGATGTTTACTAAACCTAGACCATATAAGTTTAGGGTTAGGCAGCTAGGAAAACCTTTTCCATATTAGTTTTGGATATTTTTCTTTTCTTAGTTGCAATAGGATTTGTACTCTTTCCATTTACCTATATGACGGTCTATTGTAATCCCTATATAAAGAGAACCCCTTGTACTTTATGAATAACACAATACAAAGCAATATACTATTTCCCCGTTCTTTCTCTAAGTTTTATAACAAACTACAAGAATATACGAACAAAATGATAAGGAAATTATCAAAAATACTAATTATTGTATTCCTATTACTATTTTTATGTTTATTTTAACCCTTTTTACCTACAATTTTAAGAAAGAAAAAAACACTTATACCCTAGAGTTAATTAATTAAAGACTTAAAGTTTAAAGTTGAGGGGTGAGATAGAGTTTTAGAATGTGAATTTTACGATTTTAATTAATTAAAGAGTTTTTTTGCCTCTTACTATTTAACTATCAATTTTTTAAAATACATTCATTCAAAATATTTTTAATATTGAGATTTAGAGTTTGGTTATGATTGTTAGGGTTTTAGTTTTTAAGAGATGAGATGAGATTAGATTTATAACTTGTATAAATGATTATTTAACACTTATATATAATTTAAGGGTGTTAATTTAATTTTTTAATCGCAAATTTAGAGTATTTATGAAAATGATTATCTTTAAAAAACATATTTATTATCAAATTTTGGTAAAACTAAAATTCCCTATTTATAAGTCAATTTAGTCAGAGATCTATATATAAAATACGATTTTCTTTTTTTTCTATTAAAGTCAACTAAGCTAGCACAGCATAAAAAATTGACATCTCATTATATATTTATATATTTTATAAAAATTGTCACATCCTTTATTTTTATTATTTGCCTCAAATATTTAACAAAGAATTTGATAGTTCATAATTTTGTTCTAATCATTTTTTTGATAACATATCTTTTTTTCGTAATGACAAATCATCATCAACTAATAAGTTATATCATTTAAGATTTATATATGTAACATAAATCAAAATATAGATATGTTTAAAATGAATATGAATATAAATTTTATAATTTATATAAAAAATAAATACGGTTTAACATATTGTAATTATTTGGCTCAACTAAATTTAATAAATTGGTTACATTAATATATTGAGAAATTGCTAAAAGTAGCACAAGTTAAGTAACACTTTGAAAAATACTTTTAATAAAAAATATATTAACATTTGGGTTTACATTTTAGTGATTATTGTTTTGGGTTTAGTGTCGAAGAGGTGGAATTGAGTTTCTAAATATTTTATAAATATTTTTTAAAAATAATTTAGTCTATTTTCAATATAATTTGAAGGTATTTTTGAAAATTGCCATTTTTAAAAGTAAATTTGCCAAGTGGTATCAAATTTGTGGTAAACTTACTAAATCCTCTTATTTAAATAAAAATCTTCTTATTGCTTAGACAAGTCTACGTTTTATAACACGAAAAAAATTAATAGTGAATGTTAATATTTTTTTTACTTGAGAGTAAACTAACTATTTGGGGAAATTTTCAAAAATATCACGTTCTTACTACTACTTTTCATGTTTATCTGAATCGTTTTTACTTTTATTTTTAAGAGGAAAAACACTTATAACCCTATGATTAATTAATCTAAATTTAAGGTTAAAAGTTGAGGGGTGGGGTAGGATTTTGGAATTTGAATTTTAAGAATTTAATTCATCTAAAAAGTTTTTGTCTCTTAAAAAAAAGGTATTTGTGAAAATGTTTCTTTAGTGAAGGTAAATATGAATAATGATATCAATAATGTTGTAAACATGGAAATTCCCCAACAATTTTTAAATATATGAGAAATAAAATATCTTTTGTTATTTTTCACTTACTAATCCGTTAAGTAGGAGGGATTTAATCTTAGTGGCATATGTAATAAATTTAGAATCTCTATGAAACTAATTAGGATAAAAAAATAAAGAGAAATTGCTACAAATAACACAAGTTAAATACCACTTTGCAAAAATACATACAATCAAAAATATATTAACATTTAGATTTAAACTTTAGTGATTTTTTTTTTGAGTTTAGTGTTGAAGGGGTGGAGTTGAGTTTCTAAATGTTTTATAAATATTTTAAAATAATTTAGTTTATTTTCATCATAATCTAAAAGTATATTTAAAAATTGTCATTTATTATAGGCAAATTTGTAAAATAGTATCAAATTTGTGGTAGAATTGCAATTTTTCCATAAATAAACACAGAGAAATAAAAGCAAATTCAAATCATACAATCTAAATGCAAAATGGAGAAAATTATTTAACATAATTAGCTATACTTATACAACACCCGTACTTTTAGTTACATTAAGAAAATGCTATTTAAAATATTATATAATATACTTTTTTTTTCATCAAAAGATCATTCTATTACTCAACATGAGGTGGTCTGGGAAGCCAAACCGGAATAGAACAACCAACAAAAAAAATATCTCTATGGAAAGAACGAGCATTCCTAGCTAATCCATCTGCAGTCCCATTGTGGGTTCTCGGGATGTGACAAATCTCAAAGTCAGGAAAGCAAATCAGCAGTGTTTGAATCGCTTCAAGTTCTGTAGCGAAGCTCAACCAGTCATGTGGCTCTGTTATCATCGCGATAATGTCCTTGCAATCATTGCCGAACCTCTGACAAGAAGAATATTGGAGCATGCATTCCATTGCCCATCTTAGAGCTTCTAATTCCGAATGAAGCGCTGTCTCCCGTCTGCTCAGATTGCGCGACCCCAGTAGCTCAGTCTTTCCCTTCTCGCTCTTCCACACCCAACCGCATCCACTATACTGATCCATGGCGGTCCAAGAACCATCCACCATACAAATATTCTCCAGACATAAGGTCTGTGGCAGATTCATTTCTTGGCATGATCAGATTCTGATTGATCGACTCATTAGCGCTAAACCACGCGAGGCATTCACTCTCTGCATATCGAATCAATTCCCTCGGATCTCTGTCTATTCCCCTAAAAATTTTATCATTCCGGGCCTTCCAGATATACCAAATTATCCATGGAAAAGATTCCTTATGCTGGTCCACCGAGGTCACAGCTTTGCGCCAGAAAAGATAATCCATATTGGCATAGATGCTAGGAAGAGGAAATCCAATTTGTCCTGAGGGTATCGACGACAGAGCCCACACTTGTACCGCAGGAGGGCACTCGAAAATAGCATGTGTAGCTGACTCCTCCGGCGCCCCACATCTCGGACAGTAATCATCACATCGCAAATTTCGATAATTAAGGTTTTTTGTGACCGCCACATGCCCTGTGATTAGTTGCCAGATAAGATGGCGCATCTTCGGAGGCGCATTGACCTTCCAAGCAAAGGCTTGAAGGTCAGTGATCCTTGGTCCACAAAACTCGCCCGCGACAGAATTTCGCAGAAGTTTCGTAGCCACCCAATACCCTGATTTGACAGAATATTGACCACTCTTGGTATAGCTCCAACAGAAAGAGTCACGGTGGTATGTTGAGCTTATAGCAATAGATCTGATAAGGGGAATATCTTCCTCGGCTACATAGTTGCTCAGTAATTCAATATCCCACTCCTTGGAATCATGATTTATAAGATCGCTAACTCTCAAATTCGGATGCATTACTGGGGTAGACGGAGATGCCGGCCTAGCTGGTATTGTTGGGATCCAGGGATCCTCCCATACCTTAGTATCATGTCCAGAGTGGATCTTTTGTCGGATTCCCAATAGCAATAGGTTTCGTGCAGCCGAGATACTGTTCCAGACGTATGAAGGACTTGCTACCGACGATACACGCAAAGGCGAGCTCATCGGATAATATCTTCCTCTTAGCACTCTAGCCACTAACGAATCTGGAAACCGGACTAGTCTCCACAATTGTTTGGCTAATAAAGCCAGGTTGAATTCATGAATTAGACGAAACCCAAGACCACCTTCATCCCGTGGTTTACATAGTTTTTCCCCATTTTGCCCAATGGATACCTCGTTTAGGTGGGTTCGAGCTCCACCAGAACTGTGCAATGGCACTAGCAAGCTTCTCGCAAATGTCAAGAGGTAGAAGAAATGTAGACATCACATATGTTGGGAGTGCTAATAGTATAGATTTGATTAGGACTTCTTTCCCACCTTTGGATAACCATCTACCCGTCCATCCATTCACTCTATGCATCAGCTTATCTTTAAGGAAAGCAAAGAGCTTGCATTTGGACCCACTAATATCTTCTGGTATCCCCAAATAATATCCCATTCCACCCTCGTTTTGGATGCCAAGCTTATCTTTAATCAGTTGTCGAGTTTGGCCGTTTATCTTCTTACCAAAGAGCAGAGAAGATTTCTCAAAGTTAATACATTGACCAGACGCTTCTCCATACTTCCTGAGCACTTTCATTACTTCATCACATTCACGGGGCTCCGCCTTACAAAAGAACAGGCTGACATCAGCAAAGAGAAGGTGAGATATCGGTGGACAAGCGCGTGAAACACGCATCCCCGTTATCTTCCCTTGATTCTCTGCATGATTAAGAAGGCTAACGAGCGCTTCCGTGCATATAATAAAGATGAAAGGAGACAAAGGATCCCCTTGACGTAGACCTCTTCCCGGTATAATATTTCCCCTCGGTTGTCCATTCAAAAGTACTTTATACCGAACTGAGGTTATACAGCGCATAATCCATCCTATCCAGGTTTCTGAGAACCCCATCTTTTGCATCACTGCCTGGATGAATGGCCACTCCATGCGATCGTACGCCTTACTCATATCCGTTTTGATGGCCATCCTTCTATTTCGCCCATTCTGTTTAGTTCGCAGCGCATGAAACATCTCCTGTGCAATCATGACATTATCTGAGATTTGTCTTCCGGCCACAAAGGCCGATTGAGTTTCAGAAATTAGACCTGGCAAGACGTTTTTTAATCTCTGGCATAAGACCTTGGATATTATCTTGTAACTAACATTGCATAAGCTAATGGGCCTAAACTTAGCCATCTCATTGGGCCGTTCCACCTTTGGGATAAGACAGATATTTGTATCATTAAGTCCATTTGCTATTGTCCCTTCAAAAAGGAAGTGATTAACCATAAGGGTTAGGTCCTCCTTCACAATATCCCAGTATTTTTGGTAAAAAAGAGCTGTCATCCCATCTGGTCCAGTAGCTTTCTCAGGGTGCATAGCGAACAAAGCTACTTTCACCTCCCATTCCGTAACCGGACCTGTTAAGTTCGCATTATCCACCCCAGTAATCTTCGTGGAGACCTCGGCAAGAGCCTCGTCAATATTCCTCGGATTGGAACTCTCGAACAGCTCTCTAAAATATGTAGTGGCTATAACAACTAAACCCTCCTCATTTTCCACCACATTCCCATTTGAGTCTAGGAGCTGAGTAATCTTGTTTCTTGCTCTCCGTTGCTTAGTTACTGAATGGAAGAATTGTGTATTTCGATCCCCTTCTTTAAGCCAGAGATTTCTACTCTTTTGTTTCCAAAACATTTCTTCCGCCTTAAGAGCGTCAAATAGTTCCTTCAGAGCAACCACTATATCTTCGGTTGTTGCAGTATCGTCCAAGTACAGCCCCTCTACTTTCTCCTTTAGCTCCTCCACTTTCCTCCCAGAATTAAGGTCATTCTATCTCCTCCATAGTCCAAGCGCCTTACGACAGTTCGAAATGTGCTCCATAATGTCCGCATTCGGTGGAAGGTCTGGAGATTTCCAACCCTCCAAAATAACTCGTCGTATTTCCTCTTTATCAGTCCATCTTTTGTCGAATTTGAAAGATTTCGATTTCCTCACTGGTTTTGACAGAATATTTGCAAGGACAGGACGATGGTCCAATCCCCACAGCCTCATATAATTTACTGTCGAATGAGGAAATTTTTCATGCCAATCCTCATTCCCGACAGCCCTATCCAGTCGACATCGAACAGTGGTACCTCCAGCTCTTTTTCCAACCCATGATAGCATATTTCCTGAGCATGGAAATTCCAGCATTCCACAGTCATTAAGCATTTGTTTGAAAGGCAGGAAAGAGCTATCCGATCGTGTTCTTCCTCTCACTTTTTCCTCGTGGCTTGTTATTTCGTTAAAATCACCTACCATAAACCAAGGTCCACTTCTTATTGTGGAGAATCGCGTAAGACGTTCCCATACTTGATCTCTTTGTTCTAAGACAGGATCACCATACACAAATGTCATATAGACTTTTATTCCATCAATGATTGCCTCAACGTCAATCATTCTGTTATTAGAAAACAAAACATTAATTTGAAATTCTTCTAATGAAAACAAAGCTAAACCACCGCTAAGGCCAAGTGGCTCTACGGTAAACAAACGATCAAATCCTAACTCGGTCTGAATGTTTTGCAACAAAGACCTATTATTCTTCGTCTCCGAAAGGAACACAAGTCCTGGGTGATGCTTCTGACACATCTTCTTAAGGCGTCGAATTGTGAGGTTGTTGTCGATCCCTCTACAGTTCCAACTGATTGTCTTCATGGATCCATGTTGGATGAGTTTTTAGGCCTCATCACTTCCTCTCTTTTCTCCAGCCTATCTCTCGTCCTCCTCGTGCTGAGTCGCCCTAATCTACCAGCCCCACTGATCGAACTTGATCCCAGAGACTTGAATCGTTTGCTAGGATATTCCCGACGAAGGAGCTCCAACTTCTTACTTGGAAAGCTCAAAGGAGCATTTCTCTTAGAGCCAGGCTTCTGAACTCTCACTGTCTTCCTTGCTGATTTTGATCTACCTTCCACAACATAAAGTGGCTCTGGCCACTTGGACTCAGATTCCAACAACTCTTCACCCAGCAAGTCATCCTCACTTGGTACAAAACCTTCCAAACTATCCTCTTGCCCATTCAACTCCATATCATCTAGTGCTCCAATAATCTGATCCTCCTTGATCTCAGACGCCTGGGAAGGAGAAAAGGAAAGTGCACGAGCTGCACCCTTAGCACGGGTAGTAACATTACTCTCCATAGGGTTATCCCCTGCTGATGGAGTCACAATCTTGGCTTGCTATCATCCCTCTTTTGCCGAACTTCACCACTCTTCAGTTGTTCAGCCACCGGTGATTCAGAGACAGCTGACATCTGTTCATAAGGAACAATGTCTAGTGGAACAGCAATACCACTCTCACGAGGATTCCCAGCGCCCATCTCTCCAGTACGGCGCCCTCTACCATCCTCCATTTGCGCTTGCAATGGTGATTTAGCTCTCCATCGTTGCTCGGCCATACGTCGATATGGCTCATATCGACCACAATGTCTAGTACTTCTGTAGTAATCTTGTCGATTCCTGGAGGCTCTCACTGTGCGTCCCTCCCCTCTTGTATCATGGCTATTTCTATAGCGAGATTGACTCTCTTGGTGTCCCTTTCCTTCACGATATATGTCTACTTTTAACACATCATGAGTCTGATCACTCCTCTGACGCCATGAAGATCGACTCCCATAAGTATTCTCAAAGTCCTCCTTTGCTACAGCCTGCTGGGAGTGTTGCACCGCAGGAAGCTGAACTCTAGAGAAAACATCAGACCTCTCATTCGGCTGTTGTAGCCGATTGTGAATACTGGCAGTAGGACAATATCCTTTCTCATGAGAGAGCATCCCACAGATGGTGCAGTGCTTGAACAGCATATCATACTTAATCTCAATAGTGACTTCGTCCCCTGTGGAGATTGGACTTTCCTTGAGAATTTCATTGGTCGACGTGAATCTATCTGTATGAGCATACGACCCTCAGATAGCTCCAAGGTATCAAAAAGCCAATTCTCCCACCAATATTCCTCAGATTCCTATCAGTCCATAAGTGTAGGGGAAAACCAACCAGTTGAACCCAAAAGGAATCACCCATGGATAATCATCATGAACTATGGGCTCCCATCTCACTAGCACAAACATACAGAAGTTGAAGTGGAAAGGACTCTGTCGAAGAACAGAGTTAAGATCTTCCTCAGAACTGAAGTTAAAGAGGAACTTTCCATTCCCTAGATCATTTGCCGTAATCCTGTCTTGTAAACCCCATTGTGACGGCATTGTTTGGAGAAGCTTCTCAACCTTTTGTTTTCTAGGATTTAAGATCTTGCCAATGAGAGAGAGCTTGAATTCCTTAATAACAAAAGCATCATCATGATCTGTGAGTTTTATTGGTTCGTCATCGTCTTCGTAAAGCAAGCCTTTGCCTTTGATGTCTGCTAGGTGAGCAAATCCCATCCTAGCCGAAGTTCCCATACGAGAAGCTCCCAAATGAGCAGCCATGGTGCCCGAATCGATCGACAATGAGTATCGTTGGGAGCACGGAAAATACTTCACTTATACCTAAGGGTATAACAATTCTTAGCGTCCCAAATCAGTGACACCGTCAATGAGGACACAGAGGCCGGAACAAGCCGGATCCAATTCGGGGCAAACCGTCTTGAGGACACAGAACAAGCCGTCTCCGAGTGATGCACCAGACGATGGTCCTGGTACTTCGTTGGTTGACGTGTTATCCACTCAGCAATGGATGAAGGAGATACAGCTTCGCGATCACTGCGGTATCTAGTAGCAGAGATCGCCGAGAACACCTCCGGAGAAGATGATCAGAGATAAAACACGGGATCGTCTTGATGGACAATGATCTATTGATCAATGAGAATATCGGATGATAGCCACCGGCCTGAGATCCCGTCTTCTCTGGGTTAGACGATGCAGCTACGATGACAATGAGAGCGTCGGACACGGAACCGTCGTGAGACAGCTACGGAGGATGAGCGATACGAACAACAGATGAGCGTCAGACACGGAACCGTCGTGAGGCAACGACGTCACAATGATGACGGCGGCTACAACTAGATCAGGACAGCAGAGAAGAAAAGCTTAAGGCAAGAGACAATGATCTCTTATCCAGGATGGCGATGGGCACGGTTCAAAGGAACTCGAGCTTGGGATCGCCGTCGTTGCTACGCTCTCTCTGCTAGGGTTTTTTGGAAAGTTTTTCAAGTAACCGATTTTTTGGAGAGAAAATCACGTTATGTATATGTTCAGAGACATAACCTAAATGAAAGACCAAAAATGAATTGCAGAAGAAACAATTTGGTTGAAAGAAAAACAATATATATAGAATTGAAAAGACATCATAACCAATAGATGCAATATACAATTCGGTCCTATTTTCTTTTTTCAACTTACTCTATTCTGAATCGGATTTATCGTTTTCTCCCAGGCGCTCTTATCGAAGCAACCAAATTAACCATGGATTCCGATGCCGGCAGCTCCGAAGCTTGCCGGCGTCGCTGTCTCTCCGTCGTTTTCCTTTTCTTTGCTTCTCTTCCTCTTCGTTTTACCTGGTTTCTTCATGAGTCTCTTGTGAGCTTAGGGTTCTTAAGCTCGTCCATTGTGGCTAGTTGCAGGAGCTATTGCCTGTCCCATCTTTGCATATTTTGGCTCCTGTGTAGCCCTTCTCCAGCTCTCTGGACTGTTTCTATTCCAGATCTGATTCATAAGACCTGCAACTCTCCTCCTTCGATTTGTTCTCAGATCTCAGATCTGAAGCTGCTGCGATGTGTGATACCCTCTTCGTTCCCTAGGACGATGATATTTCTCTCTGTGGGGAAGATCGACTCTCACTGGTTATGGGTTGAGTGTGGCTCCCGTACCAGTCCTCTTTGTTCAAGTTTCGCCAGTTCTATGAGTCTCAACGACTCTGAGCAGTACTACCAATCTATCCTGGCAAGGAAACTCCTGTGCGATGAACTACTAACCAATCCGTGGTCATCAGGAACACCATTCAAAGCTGCACACACCGACGACCGCTCACCCTTTCTAAGTTTGTTAGACCACATCGACCAGAGGCTCGGCTTTGGTTCCGTCAAATCTCCACAACTCCTTCACGGTAATGCTGGAGTTGGTAGTCTTTGCCGGAAATCAACGCTTCTTCCCTTGGAAACTGGTCTCAAGCACATCTCTTTGTCCACCCGTGTGAAGATGAGAAGTTCTTTAATATCTGATTTCTTTATAGGAAAGATTCTCTTAGCTTTGGTATGGTATGAGCAAGGGAGTATATCTAGTAGTTTTACTTCAGCTCTCGCCAGATTTGAGTACTTTATGTTCTCGGTACCCGATGGCCAATCTCTCCAGGCGACAAAAGCTACAGTTGTCTACTCGCAGAACCCACTTCCTCCACTGTTGACACACCTCGTTATTTTCTTTATGGGATTTCTCTCGGTGTCCTCACTAGACGTTCAAAGAATCTCCGTAAACAGATATTGGCATGAACTTACAATGTGCATTGATTGTCCAAAGCTGGCTTCTTTAATCTCAAGACAATGGTCAGTCTCATCTACAAATCTGAGACCTCTAAAGCTCGAAACAACCAGCCCTTTAAAACCATTCTTTGTGGATGTGTTTCATCAATTTTCCTCTCGACGGGGCCAAGAGAGATCTTTCTCCCCTTCCTCCTTCTCAAAGGAGAGAACTTATTCACCAATATCCCTCCTTGTAAGAGGTGACACTCTTCCGGTATCCAAAACCGGGAAAAATTATCAACTTCCTAGTCGTTTGCTATCTTGTGTGAAGGTTTGTTTGGAGCCGGTAGATGCAAAGATTCTCATTCAAATGGGAGTCGAGGCTTTGGAAGGTATTGCGACGTCACATGTTATTGTGACTAATCGTTCGTTACTTGAAGATTTTGAAGTGCGGTGTGAATCATTCATAGATTGGATCGCAAGTGGCAACTTTAATATCTTTCTTAACAATCTATCAAACTCTTATAAGTTTGTGTCTCTATCCTTGCATTTCATTGTTTTATATTATTGGGATTTAGCCTTTCAATTGGCATATCGTGACTTGTACGATGTTGCTACTAATCGTGTAATCGCTTAGACTTTTTAATGAAAGCATTGTGCACAAAAAAAACCAATAGATGCAACTTTTCATACTAAAAACTCACGACCAGTAGATACAACTTTTTATTTTAAAATACTATTAAATACAATTTTCGTGTAAATTTTTTAAAAGATGCAACTTTTCACATTAATATTAATTTTATATAAGTAATAATAAATATTTTGTGAAAGTATATAACATTTCATAAAAATAAAGTATTAATAAAGAGACATAACCTTTCAACATTAATTGGGACTACTATTATTAATAGATAAGATCAATATAGACAGTTTTATCTTATTCACGAAACATGTTCTTATTTAGTTACATGAAATTTTTCATTATACACAATCTTATCTTATTCACGTTCTAATTTAGTGTTTTATATAAGGTATACTAGGTGGATGCCCGCGAATCCGAGGATGTAAAATTCACTCAATAATATATTTTTCAACTTTAAAATTTGTTTAAAGTTTTAAAATTTTAAATTCAGTATTTATAACTTTTACTGGTGGTAGATATTAGTAAATGAAGGATGCATAAATATTTCTTAATTAATTTGATAATTTTTAAATTTATATTATTATTAAGTTTGTTTGGAAATAAATACTTATAACTTTTAGTTTGTAAATTGCATGTAACAATGTTTAGGTTGTTTGGGAATTGATGTAAGATAGTTCTTGCGTTGCTTTCTTTTTTAAATTGAATTGAATAAACTAAAAAAAAAATCAAACAATTAAATTATAATTCTAAGAGATTAAATACATGGCTGGTGTAGTACCCTCGAAGGCTTTGATGACCTCTTGAGTGTTCGTAATACCAGGGCAGCACTATTTCCACTACATTCGGAGATTGAGCCGCTTATTTGGGCAATGGAGTGTATGAAGAGTTTACATCAGTTTCAGGTTACCTTTGCAACGGATTGCTATCAATTGGTGAAGATAGTGTCAGCACCAGCGGAATAGCCAGTTTTTGCAAATTACCTAGAAGACATCCGGCTCCTGCAACAAAATTTCCACAGCTCAGAGATCATCTCATATACCAAGAACACAAAAATTCACAGCAGACAATCTCGCACGCAGTGCCAAGATGCAAGCATCTTTTGTTGTTCATATGGACATAGAGTTACCCCTTTGATTTACAGAGTCATTGAGTTTGTACGCTAATGTCGACGACAAACAAAAAAAAAGAGATTAACTACAAATTATTATATTTTATTTTAGTATATTGATTTATAAAACTTAGTTAACGTGATATAATTACAAATTTAGTTAGTAGTACAATAAATATTTGAGTTCAATATAACTTAGAAATCTTTTAAATTTTAGATTCACTCATTATAAAAAAACTTAACTAAAAGAGTTTATTTTAAAAATCAACTATATTATTTTATGTAGAAGTAAAATTTAAAAATGATTATCATTACTAATAGATACCTTTCCCATCAAAAACCTTATCAAATCTAAACAAATATTTTAAGATCACAATATTTCTCAACTCTTTTTAGACCTAATAATTATTTTTTTATTGTTTTGGACTATTTTGACTCAATACGAGATCTTTTAATTTTTTAAAATTTACTTTGTATTAAATCACATTTGTAACATTTACCTTTTTTATTACACAATTTTAATTTTTTATTGGGTGTGTTTAATAATATATATATAGCTCAATATAAATTTATTCCTTATATTAGTTGGTTTGATACTCAACCAATAAAACTATAAAAAAATTTCTAAGACAACTAATTGATTATCATTATCTCTTATGTATAATATCATTAGATTATTTGGCAACTAACATTAATTAGTTTAAAATTTCTTTTTTGAACCTAATTAAAATAAATAAAAATAAAAAAAGTGATCAATCAAATTATAATTTTTTTTTCAAATTCTCTATATGAGTGACACCTAAGCAAAAATCACCTAAATGACTTCTCAATTAATATATAGGAAGATGGCAATTCGTGAATAGGATAAAATAGATTCCTCATCGATTTAGAAATAATTTTAAACGCACTAATCATTTAAATGAAAACTTATATCGGTTAATATAGTAACTAACAAATCTTAATGCTAACGATATTTATTTCTAAAAGAGAAATAATTTAAATAGATCCAAATCTCATGTAAATATAGGACTTATATCGCATTTCTAAAATCAGAACTACTTTCAACAAATGAATTTGATTAAGATTATGTTATTATTAAATCGTTATATAAATATAACAATCTCATAATTGAAGTTTTAGTTGTTTTTAGTAACAAAAAAGTTTGAGAATATTTGTATCCCTAAAAATCAACTACCATCATTATAAACGAATCTTAGTCTATTTCTTCACATGATATTTTACCACAGGATCAAGTAAAAATCTAAAACGGTTAAACTGAATATTTGACAACTGAAACAACATCTTAAAAATTTCAATATTTACAAAATATTAACTTAATTAGTTATATATTGATTTAAGACAAACTTGTATTTAGTAACAATAATATTTGAGAATATTTGTACTTGATACTCAAAAATTTGAAGGCCACAGCTACAAACCTAATCTCTAATTATTATAAACACAAACAAAACCTATTCAAAGTTAGCGACGTAAAAAACACAAGTATCTTAAGTTTCTTAGTAACTCACCGATAGGTTTAATTGTTAAGATATCAAACCTAACCGAGATAAAACCATGGAAGTCCACATGGAGAGTCCAAGTGAAAGTCCTTCATGCTTGGAGCAGTACACTCCCAATTTGGTGAATCCCTTGAGATGGTTTTAAGTGATGAAAATGTAAGCATGTTTGTTCTATTTTATGGTTGTTTATTTCATACTTTTCATGGGGGATTTTGATCGTTTATATGAAAAAATTTAAATGTTTCGGGTGTAAAGATTCACGCCAGTTGCATGAACACATATTTGCTCTTCTCCAGAGGCGATGTCGTGTAGGGGCGTGGATATTTGTCACTAACTTCACATTGAATACAACCTCCGGTCTATATAGACTGACCAAACATGTCTACAAGATGTCCTTTGAGTGGAATTTCAATCACAAAATCTACCTTCCAAGGAGATATGTTCTTCGAGCTTGTGGATTTTGACTCAATCTTGAGTGGTTCACTAAAAGCAATTAAGCTTCCTATAAGGACAAATCTCTTAGATAACCATTTTTGACGTTTTTGTCACAAAAATAATTTTCAAGAACAAAAATGACCAAACTAACTTTTTTTTTAAATTAATATTTTTTTTTATTTTTTCAATTTTAAACTTCATCCTTAAAACCCCATCTCATAACTCTAAACCCTAAGTCTAGATTAGTTAACTCAAGGGGTATAAATATATATTTACACCCTTTAATAAATGTTATTTTGATCATTTTTTTCTTAAGAATTATTTTTGTGACAAACTTTTTTAGATCTATCTTAAAGTATTTCTCTATAGGTAATATTGAAATCGATAACCATTCTTAACTATATACATTTCATTCTAGAATTCACTTGTATTCTCATACACATTGTATCATCTTTGGATATCAATAACAAACACATTTCAATCTTCAAATCATTGGCAATTAATCTTTTCTTTCATTACTTACTTACTATGTTAGATTAATCTTAACCATACTTTCTGAGTGGATCTTATGGTCCATCAATATCCAGTTTTTTGAATTATTATTTTCGATACAAGCGAAAAGGCAACAAACGAAAATAATATTTTCTTATCAAGTGACTATTTTATAGAGTAGAATTTTCTCAACATAAATATTATGCGCCAAATTGTTGAGAATTTGTTCTTGAATGAGTAAATATTTATATAGAAAAGTATTTATATATTTTGGTGCAAACAAACGAGAGAAAGAGAGAGTAAGAAATCTAATTTCACACCTTCATAATGTTACAAGATGACCACTTATTTATAGGAAGTAAGGGTCAGTCAATCTATTACTTAATCGAAAAGGAAAACTATAAAATAATGACTAATGGATAATCATCTATGCATTTATCTCTTTTATGATACTTTCCATTGATTATTCATCTTATATTATGTATTGTCTCATTAAAACTCTAGTCATGGAAAAATCTTTTTGGGACAAAAACCATGATAAAAGAAAAAAAGTACAGTTACGTAATCTCCTCATGACAACAATTTTTTTTCATAGATCACGCAAATGCTTCATTCCGATACCGTAGACATGTTTATGGAACGTTGTAGTGGGAATAGCCTTTGTAAACAAGTCAGCTGATTGTCGCATGACCGTAAATACTCTATATCCACTTCTTTATTTTTCTCGAGCTCCAGTATGTACGAGAAAAATCTTGGAGGAATGTGTTTTGTTCTGTCGCTCTTTATATAACATTTTTTTAGTTGAGCGACACCCCCCAAATTGTCTTCAAATATTTTCGTCGGCTCTTTCATGTCAGATATTCCACTTGATTTTTTATGTGATGACTCATTGACCTAAGCCACACACACTTTCGACATGCTTCGTGAAGCGCAATAGTCTCTGCATGATTTGACGAAGTTGCAACCAGAGTTTGTTTCTGGGAAAGCCAAGAGATCGCGGTTCCACCAATTGTAAAAACATAGCCGGTTTGCGATCGAGCTTTATGAGGATCTGATAAGTATCCTGCATCTGTAAAACCAACCATACCAAACTTGGGTTTTCTAAAATAAATTAACCTTAGGTCAACTGTACCTTGAAGGTAATGGAATATATGCTTGATTCCATTCCAATGTCTACGAGTAGGAGAAGAGCTATATCTTGCAAGTAGGTTAGTTGCAAAAGCAATATCCGGTCTTGTACAATTTGCAAGATATAGAAGCCCACCGATAGCGCTCATATAAGGCATTTCAGGCCCGAGTACCTCCTCGCTATCTTCACAGGGTCTAAAAGGATCTTTCTCTATATCGAGAGATCTATTTATCATTGGAGTACTCAAAGGAGTCGCTTTGTCCATATAAAACGTCTTAATAATCTTTTCGTATAATTTGATTGATGCACAAATATTCCTTCTCGGAGATGCTCATTCTGGAGCCCAAGACAAAACTTTGTCTTGCCAAGATCTTTCATTTTGAACTCTTCTTTCATACGAGTTTGTGCATCATCAACCTCCTTTTGAGTTCCAACTATGTTCAGGTCATCTACATATACAACAATGATCACAAAGCCAGATGACGATTTTTTAATAAAAACGCATGGACATATTGCATTGTTCACATATCCTTTTCTCAATAGATATTCACTTAAGCGATTGTACCACATGCGTCCGGATTGCTTTAACCCGTAAAGTGATCGCTGTAACTTGACCGAAAAATCTCCCTAGATTTTGTTTTCAATGCTTTTGGCATTTCCAATCCTTCAGGGAGTTTCACGCATATATCATTATCTAGTGATCCATACAAATATGCAGTCACAACGTCCATTAGATGCATTTCAAGATTTTTTGATGCCGCTAGGCTCATCAAAAATCTAAACGTAATTGCATCCATTACCAGGGAATACGTTTCCTCAAAATCAATTCCCGATCTTTGAGAAAAACCTTGGGCAACTAATCAGGCTTTATATCGTGTTACTTCATTTTTTTCATTTATTTTTCTCGCGAATACCCACTTGTACCCAACATGATTTATATTCTCAGGCGTTATGACTATAGGTCCAAAGACATTCCTTTTATTTAGGGAGAGTAACTCAGTTTGTATGGCCTTCTTCCACTCCTCGCAATCATGTCTTTTCATACATTCCAAAATGGACATTGGATCTGGATCATCACTTTCATGATCTATTTCTTTGGACACAGAAAATGAGAACACTCCATCAACATCTTTTATCTTATTTCTGATCCATAATTTTTCATCTCGGGCGTAGTTGATGGAAATCTCATACTTTTCTGTTCCCTCCTCGTCATCTGGTCATTATCGTTATTTGGTTCTTCATGAACCTTTTCGTATATGCCTTCTTTCAGACATTTTTCAGTATCAGGTTCTTCTGGAACCTTTGCACTTTGGTCAACCAATTTCTTTTTCTTTCAGGGATTTTTATCTTTAGATCCCGCTGGTCTCCCCCTCTTTAACTGAACCCTAGGTTCATTCATTGTGTTTCCATCTGTTTGTTTTTCAGGAACAACAACTCTTGATGGAACATTTTCAACGGGTATATATGACTTCGTCACCTTTCTCGTATCTGTGAACGCATCTGGTAACTGGTTTGCCAAATTATGCAAATGCACAATTTGCTGAACTTCCAGCTCTCTTTGATTCTTAGGGGGGTCAAGGTGTAACAACGATTGTGTACACCAAGTAATCTCTTTAGGAATTTCTCTAATTCCTCCCCCTAACGCTGGAAATTCTTCCTCATTAAAATGGCAATCGGCAAATCGTACCGTAAACATATCACCAGTTACTGGTTCAAGATATCTTATTATACTTGGTGACGTATAACCCACATATATTTCCAATCTCCTTTGTGGGCCCATTTTTGTTCTTTGTGGTGGAGCTATCGGAACATAGGCTGCACACCCAAAGAAACGGAGATGAGATACATCTGGTTCCTGCCCAGATGACAACTGTGATGGGGAGTACTTATTATTTGCACTCGGTATCAACCGAATTAGTGCAGCTGCATGCAAAATAGCATGACCCCATACCGAAATTGGGAGCTTTGTTCTCAATATCAACGGTCTTGCAATCAACTGCAACCGTTTTATCAATGATTCAGCCATGCCATTTTGTGTATGAACACGGGGAACTGGATGCTCCACATCAATCCCCACTGACATACAATAATCATTGAAGGCTTGCGATGTAAACTCACCAGCATTATCAATCCTTACTTTCTTTATGGCATATTCTGAGAACTGCGTTCTCAACTTTATTTTTTGGGCAATGAACTTTGCGAAAGCCATTTTTCTTGTCGTCAAAAGATAGACATTTGACCATCTAATAGATGCGTCAATCAATACCATGAAATACTTAAACGGCCCGCACGGTGGGTGGATCGGCCCACATATATCACCATGTATTCTTTCTAAAAACAATGGTGATTCATTGCTAATCTTTGCTGGTGATGGCCGAGTTATAAGTTTTCCTTGAGAACATGCATTACATATAAATTCGCCCGTTTGCAAAATTCTCTCGTTTTTCAACGGATGGTCATTTGAATTTTGCACTATCTTTCTCATCATGACTGAACCATGATGTCCTAGCCTCTCATGCCAGATTTTAAATGTATTTGTAAACTTCAAGTTTACTGTGGCATAGGACTCAGTCATGTTTATTTTTGTTCAATATAGTCCAGAGGATAACATTCTCAACTCTTCCTGTATATGTTTTCTCGCGGACTTAATGCAAAGATATTCAATACCATCTTTCCTCATAGTTTCAATATGATATCTATTTCTTCGGATATCCTTAAAACTTAATAAGTTTCTATGAGACTCGGGGGAGTATAATGCATTATTTATTTCAAATCCCCCTTGGCATTGAATAACTAACTCTTCCAGAGCCTTTAATAATCTTTGCACTACCAAATATTGTACTTACGCTTCCAGCGTAATCTTTTATTTTGAGACCGGTGAAATATTTCTTATCTTTAATTATCGTGTGCGTTGACGCACTATCTGCCAAACACATATCTCAATCCATAGTCTCAAAGTCTGGCATTTTCTGAATTTATTCATAAACATATATTATTAAGCATGAAACATAACATATATTCCTTATAACAAAAGATATAGATACTATAATACAATAAACTTATATCACATCGATTTTACATTACACATCGATTTTACATTACTCATCGATTCTTTCTGAGTCAACCAAAAAGTCTGATACGTCAAGATGCGTATCATCATTTAAACCGTGAAAGGATGACCCAGGTTCATCAGAGATGAAGTTTGTTTCACTTCCTTTCTCTTTCGCTTTTTGGGATTCTCTATACAGATCGGCTAAGTGTTTTGGCGTACGATAATCACGTACCCAATGACCTTTCATACCGCATCTGTAGCAAACCTTTTTTGTTTGCCTTTTATCATCCCAGCCCCTTTCGTTTTCGTGGAATTCCTTATTATTTCTTTCATCATACGGATGGAATCTTCTTCCTCGTCCTCTTCCACGACCATGATAACGATTTCGACCACGTCCACGTCCTCGTCCTCTCTAATTATCATAACTGGATGATGCAACATTCGCTTCGGGGAATGGAGCAGATCCAGTGGGACGAGCATGATGGTTTAAAGTCACGAGTTGATTATTCTGCTCCGCTACAAGGAGGACTTGCATCAACTCCGAGTAACGGGTATACCCATTCGCCCGGTATTGTTGCTGTAGGACTACATTTCCAGGATGGAACGTGGAGAGAGTTTTCTCGATCATATCATAATCACTTATTTTCTCTCCACATAACATCATCCTAGATGTAATTCCGAACATCGCGGAATTATACTCACTTACATTTTTGTAGTCCTGGAACCGGAGATGGATCCACTCGTGTTTAGCTTTCGGTAAGATCACATATTTCTGGTGATCGAACCTCTCTTTTAAAGATTGCCAGAGGTCCGCAAGATCCTCTTTCGTAATATATTCATCTTTTAAACCATCATGTATGTGGTGTCGTAAAAATATCATGGCTTTAGCCTTTTTCTCATCTGACACCGTTTTTGAATTATCGATGGTTTCCAAAAGCCTGTTTCCTCTCAGGTGCATCTTTGCACCCACTGCCCAAGTCATATAATTATTTCCCGTAATATCAAGGGCATTTATTTTGAGCTTTGTCAAATTCGACATGATAACTGTATTAATAGAATAACATACTTTAAAATATAATAAAGATATAAATTTAAATACAGAAAGTAAATGCAGAAATTAAAGGCATAAACTTAAAAGCATAAATTTAAAAGCATAAATAAAATTAGAGGCTTAACCTCTTCCATGATCCGAAGAGACAAAGTCTTCCATATTGATCATTTTTTTTTCAAGGTTTGAGGAGACAAAGTCTGCCTTATTAACCCTTTCTTTATTCAAGGTCCGAGAAGACATAGTCTACCATTTTGATCTTTTCTTTTTATTTACGGAGGCAAAACTTACCACGTGTTTTTCTGATCGTGAAGGCAGAGCTTTTCTTAACAGTCAGTCGGGGAAGACAATGCCTATCATCCCAAAAAATAAACGGAGAAAGCCTAGCATCTTATTCCGGAACAATAATAAAATTAAAATAATTAAAATTATTAAAAAACATAATTTAAACATTACCTCGCTAGTATAACCTCAGTTGGTTATAGCGTCGTGCTGATAACGTGTTGAGAATTTGTTCTTGAATGAGTAAATATTTATATAGAAAAGTATTTATATATTTTGGTGCAAACAAACAAGAGAAAGAGAGAGTAAAAAATTCTCATTTCACACCTTCGTAATGTTACAAGATGACCACTTATTTATAGGAAGTAAGGGTCGGTCAATCTATTACTTAATCGAAAAGGAAAACTATAATATAATAACTAATGGATAATCATCTATGCATTTATCTCTTTTATAATACAAATTAGCTTATTAGAAAAAAGAACATAATCTAGAAAAGTTTTCAAGCGCAGTCAACTGTCGAAATTTCATCTTGTTCGTTGTTGTTTTCAAGTGGTTAACGTATCTTGTGATTCTTGTCACCACTCACCAGGAAAGGCCTCTTCGTCTTTCACCCTTTCTTTTTCTTTTTATTCTCTCGATTTCGTTTATTTTTAAAAAATTATCAAAATATCACATTTTTATTATTATTTTTTATGTTTATCTTAACTATTTTTAATTTTATATTTAAAGATAGAAAAATACACTTATAACTATAGAGTTAATTAATTTAAAACTAATGGTTTAAAGTTAAAAAGTATGATAAAATTTTGGAATGTAAAATTTAAGATTATAATTGATCTAAAAATATTTACCTTTAAAAAAAGAATATTTGTGTAAATGTGTTTTTTGTAAAGATAGAAATAAATAATAATACCTATAATATGGTAAACTTGAAAATTTTCTTTTATTTTTTTTGTTTCTGTAGATAAGTCGCTTTTATGTAAAAAGATTAGAAGTCCATCTACTATTAGTCTATTATAGGTGCAGAAATGCCTAATTTTTACCTTAGTTTGAAACAAGATCAGTATGGAAAGACCATTAATTTTTCACTATGTTTCATCTGTTATTTCCTTTCTACGTTATATATTTTTCAAACTAGTATGTTGATAAAATATTATGCGTACTTGTTAATTTAAATAATAATATGTGTCATAAATGAACTAAAGATTATTATCAAAATTTATTAACATTTCCATTTAAAAAAAAGAATTTTTTTTTAATTTTAATATCAAGCTATGAAATAGAAAAAATAAATCAGAAAATAAAATAATAAAATTTGTGTAAAATAGAAATATGATAAAATATAAAAATAAAAAATAAAAAATGATAAAGTTTATAAAATACAAAATATAAATTGTAAATAACTGAAAAATTAAAAAGTTTTAAAATAAATAAATTTAAATTTTAAAATAAAATAAAAAGAAAAAGTAATGAAACTAAGATAAAAAACAGTGCATTTGTAAATAGAGAGTTCTCTACCTCTCTCCATTTTTCTTAAAATTATCAATAATTTAATTATTAAAGTGTATTAAGACATTATCATTTATTTATTATCAAAATTATTATTATATTCAAAGTTTCTTAATATATAAAATTATTAAAGTAAATAAAATTAAATAAATACAAACAAATAATCACAAAACCAAGAAAAAGATGAAGGTTTCTTCTTTTGTGTTATTATCTGCAACCTTAGGTTTGTTTTAAACTTGGCTAAAGTATAAACCAGAAACACCAAAAATTAGTAAGAGAAAAAAGCCATGCACCCAAACCAAAATAGAAAAGCTGGAACAATAGTTTAAAGGATTGGAACAACAGCAATGGAGCATTCTAGAAGCTTCAGATATCCTGTTCGATCAAGTAATCACCCAACCTCTCGACGACCATGTTACATTGCCCTGGAGTCACTGGTTCTTCGTACAGACCAAACACCATTGATTGTCCTGTTTTCTTGATCGTTATTCCTCCAGCTCCCTGCACAAGTTTTTAATAAGAATCTTTGCAAATCTCAGTCGCTCTAATAACGGTTTATAGTTTGAAAACCAATTTTTTTACATCGGTTAGATATCAAGTAATAATATGTTTGACCATCTTTGCAAGTGCTAATTCTCCTAATTAAATCACAGTCGGCATATGGAATGCAATGGGAGGAGTTAAAAAAACTATAATCTTAGGCCTGAATTGTTTCCAATGCATTTGTGCGTCTACGTTTACATTTACATTTGCATGGAACTTTTTTTATACATGGAGTATAAAACTTGCTTTTTGAAATTTATAACATGTCTTCATAAAATATTTTTGTAAGCAAAAAACGTCAAACGCAAACAGAAGGTTGTGAGTTCCATTTGCGTTCGCCGTTTACATTCAACAAATGATGAAATTAACTATATTTAATGTTATGATCTTATATATATGTAAAAATACTAAAACTACGGGACAAGTTCACCGTAGTTCTAATAGTAACAAAAATATATAAATACATATGTATATGTAAAGACTTTTTTGTTAGACGACAATGCGATGCGGTCCGTCACCATTCAAAGTCTAAATGTATATCCTTAAGCTAGGAAATGTAGACCAAAATAAAAGCTAGGAAACTCGATTCGTTCAAACGCAATATCCACATTTTCATTTGCATTTATATGAGAAAAAATAAAGATTAACCTTTAAAATAGAATTATATATATATATATATATATATATATATATATATACTTTGATTTCAGAATGTGTGTATGAAAACAAACATTGGACCAATAATATATAAAATTTCTCCTAATCTTACCTTCTTGCCACGGATGACTGCACCAGGCTCGCCTTGGATGACCATATACTTTAGCCCTGCAAGAAACAAGCCGGTGGGAGCTAGGTGACCCGGCTCATCGAAATCTTTCATGATAGCTGTCATCTCTTGAGGCTTGAACTGTTTGAAGATAATTAATCAAATTAAATTAATTCTTGTCCAAAATTAGGAACTTAGTGTAGTTATAAATAACATAGCAAGGCGTGCTGGAATCACAAAAGTAAATGTTCATTTATAACTTATAAGCATACTGGAGATAACTTGGAAACCGAGTCTCTATATCCACTAAAACACTTATTTGTTCTATTCCGTTTCATAAGAGCACCTCCATTGGGACACCTCCATTGGGAGGTGCTTAGTGGGTTCCTTAGCAAAAAGTGGTGGTGGGTCCCACCACTTTTGTTAAGGACCACTCCTAAAAATCCCAATTTAAGGATCAGTCCTTACACTGTTTTGTGGACCCCACTGACACGTGGCGGCCCACGATTGGTTGGTTTTTAATTTTTTTTTTTTTAAAAAAAAATCAAAAAAAAAAGAAAAAAAAATTAAAGACCCCATAGGGTCCTTAACTGATGGAGATGGTCTAAGGTACCAATAGAAAAAACAATCACTGTTTCAATCACCAGGAAAATAAAATTAGTGACAGAACTCCGATCTAGAATACAAATATTAAGAACGTTCTAAATATGCAAAGAAATTGGGCTATAACTTTTTAAAATTAATAATATTAACAGAATAAATTATTGTTTGAAACGACTATATGGCAGGACTAAATGAAAGTCGGAATTCAAGAACGCGGTCATGGACGATCAAGGAGAAGAGATATATTACCTGAGGAAAATTGGCGCTCTGAGCCCAAACGCTACCGTCATGGCCGATGATGGCGGCAGCGGTGAGGTGGTGACCTTGGCCGTCACCGACATCGCACATCAAATGCTCATCAACGTAAGTTTGCCACGACATTCTCTGGATCTCTTTCTTTTACTCTTCCCTTATCGTACGTTTTTTTTAATCTCTCTACGTATGTATGTACGTTCAATGCAACTCTAAGGGAGACTTTGTCGTCTCTCGATAAATAGGGAGCTAAAAGAATGTTGTAAGATGAAGTCTGGACCGTTGGATATAAAAGACACATTCTCAGCCGCTCATTAAATTCAATTGATTCTACTCACGTCGCGCCTTTCTTCAAGCTTAACCATTAATTCCATGCACGTACGCCAAGTGTCCTTGCCTATTTATAACGAAAAGAAGGATTTAAAATTAAAACAAACAAACAATACATTATGATAGGCTTGGGATATGTTCATGTTATTCGAAGACTGACCAGTGAAATGATACGACCATGATTTGTAATAGCGCCCTCAACAATATCTTCTAAAGTGAAAAGATCTCTGTTCTCTATCTGAAAGCTATGAGAAAGTTGAATCGTTTACTGAATAATACTGTTATTTCTTAACTTCTACAAAATGAGAACATAGCTTATATAATGAGCTCGTAGAACACTCTAGAAAGACTTGACTAACACAACTGTAAAGGTAAAGGTAGTAACAATCTTATCCAGCTGCATATAAGGATAAGAGTGGGTTGAAAGGATTTCAGTTACGCTCTAGTTGTCTCTCCGTACCGGTTTCTTCTGTTTTATAAGACGACAAAGTCTAATATGGTGACCGTTTAGGAAGATGAGTGTTGGGCTTCTTTTTGAGTTTTCATAGACAATTCATAAGGGCTTGTGTGTGGGTTGCATTTACACCCCCCCCCCCTCAAATTTAAGGTGAGAGTTGCTTCCACACCAGTTTTGGCACGTAACAACTCAAACGGTCTCCGAGCTAAGGCTGTTGTGAATATATCGGGAATCTGATGAGTAGCTGAGATATGTTTGGTCTCTATCAACCCCAACGTTACTTGTTCTCTGTTGTAATGCCAATTTTTGTCAAAGTGTTTCGACCTCTTATGAAGTGCCGGATTGGTAGTTAAGTAGATTGCATATAGATTATCACACAGTAGCATTGTAGCATGCGGTCGAGAGATGTTTAGATCACACAATAACTAAGACATCCACGTAATCTCTAAGCTGTCGAAGCTAGTGCTCTGCACTCCGCTTCCGTAGATGATCTAGATACAGTCTCTTGCCTCTTTGCGGACCATGATATCAGATTAGGACCAAGGAATCTACAAAATCATGTCGTTGATCATCTAGTCTCTTGGCAACCCCAGTCACTATCACAATAAGCCAAGAGAGAGAGATTCTGATCCCTCTTCAAATGAAGACCGAGATGCATTATCCCTTTGAGATACCTCATGATCCATTTTAACAAACCAAAATCTTTCATGGTCAGAGCATGCATCCTTTGACATACTAGATTCATTGCATATTGAATGTCAGGATGGGTGATGGTTAAGTACTGAATTTTACCAACAAGGCTTCGAAAGTCGGTGGGCTCAGGAAATAGACATGAATCAAGATCCTCTATGGGTTGAGGAAGAGGAGTAGGCATATGATTGCTTTGCGTCATAGCAGCCACATGAAGAATCTCTTGTATGTATGCTTTCTGATGCAAGAAGATTCCTCCAGAATGAGTAACCATTTCCAAACCGAGAAAGTACTTTGGTATTCCAATGTTTTTCATTGAAAATTTCTGAGATAGAGCATTAACTAGAGATTAAGGAGGATACAGTGATACAAGCTACCATTGCGAAGCTTCAAAGTGGTGAATTTCCCTCAAAGAAATATCAGGTGATAAGAGGGAGGTTATGGTCTAAGAAATGTCTGGTAATACCTAAGATGTCTCGTTTTATACCAATTATTTTATAGGAAGCTCATGATGGTAAGATGGGTGCTCATTTTGGGGTCCTTAAGACTGTGAAGAGGGTGTAGTGTTCGTTCTTTTGGAAGGGTATGCATAGGTAGATTTAGCAGTATGTAGCTTCTTGTGCAGTGTGTCAGACACATAAACATTCCACTATGTCACCAGACAGGTTGCCCCAGCCCTTAGCAATTCCAGAATTTGTGTGGGAAGATATCAACATGGACTTCATATAGGGTTTGCCAACTTCTAATGGTTTTAACGTGATCTTGGTTGTGATTGATCGCTTGAGTAAATTTGCTCATTTCATCAGTTTCAAACACCCTTTTACAGCATTAGACATGTGTAAGCAGTTTGTGAATAGTGTGGTTAAGTTGTATGTATTTCCAAAAAGTATTGTATCCGACCGAGATAAGATATTTTTGAGTTCTTTTTGGACTGAGGTGTTTTGCCTAGCGAGTAGTAGACTGAAGTATAGCATAGCTTTTCATCCCAAACTGATGGACAATCCAAGGTTTTGAACAAATGTTTAGAGACTTATTTGGTTGTTTTCTTCTTCACATCCTAGATCTTGGCATACATATTCGGTGTGGGCTGAGTTATGGTATAATAACACTTATCATAAGTCTCTGCAAACAACTCCATTCAAAGTACTTTATGGTAGGGATCCACCTCCACTCTTGTGTTTTGAACGTGGCTCTACTTCAAACTTTGACTTGGATAAGGCTATACGGGACACAAATGATGCTTTAGAAGCTTTGAAACAAAACTTGTTACACGCTCAATAAATTATGAAGACTCAGGCAGATAAATCACGAAGAGAGGTGGAGTTAGCTGGGGTGATATGATATGGTATATTTGAAACTACAACCTTATAGACTGAAGACAGTGGAAAGACGTTTTTCAGAAGCTTGCTGCAAAATTTTATGATCCTTACAAGTTTCTTGAACGTATAGGGAAAACATCTTACGAGCTTCAGTTTCCTCCTGAAGCTCATATACACTTTTCACGTGCTTTTTTTGAAGTTGGCATTAGGACATCAAGATCAATGTAATGTTCTTCCTCCGGGCTGTATAATTGATGTTGAAAAGGTCATTGAATCAGAGGAGGTGTTGGACAAGCTTTATAGTTCAAAAAGAAGATTTGGAACTATTGATCAAGTGGTGTGGCAAGTTTTCCCTGGAAAATTCTTGGATACATTATGAAGAGTTTATTGCTTGTTATCCTTCATACCAAATTGAGGGCAAGCTGGATTTCTTTGGGGGAAGTATTGATAGGTTGAAGAGGGCTTACTATCGTCAGAAGAAATAGAAACAAGCAGTGGAAGTAGAGGAGGAAGAGTGTTGAAGGTTATTGAAGGGATTGGAATAATAAGGAAGTGGTGAAACTTCTGGTTCAAGGAGAGTCTTTACAGTTATACTTCAGATAGTATAAATAGTTTGTAATTCATTTTAGAGAACTACACTTTGATGTTGTTTGTATTAGATGAGATGAGTCTATACTTTCTGATCGTTATGAGATCGATGATTTAGAGTGATACTCGTCATGAGAGTTTAGCTCGAGATCATACTTCAAAGTGTAATCAGTACTCATTAATAATCAAAGGAGTATTTCATAGTCTTTAGTACAATCCATATCTAAAGTCTATCAAGTGTACGCATTAGGCTCTCTTCGCTTTACAACTTCACCATCTTCTAGTTTCTGGAAGAGAACAAAGGCTGCATTGAATGGTTGAACAAGCAGAAAGTGAAGGAAGTCATATACATAATCGTGGGAACCGTAGCTCAAATGGAAGTGTTGGAGATGGCTTGGGGATTGTCTAACAGCTATCAGCCTTTTTTATGGGTCATTCGCCAAGCTCTATCCCTGGCTCGTGCGGTATAGAGGCATTGCCAAATGAAGTCATCACAATTATTTCAGTAAGATGATACATTGTTAAACGTCCACCGCAGATAGAAATATTAAGACATCCACCGTGGGATGGTTTTGGAGCCACTGTGGATGGAACTCAACACTCGAGAGCATTGTGGAAGGAGTTTCACTGATTTGTAGGCCATTTCAAAGCGAGCGGAATGTAAACGCAGTGTACGTAGTAAGTGTTTGGGAAGAAGGGATTCAGCTGAATGTGAAGTAGAAAGAAGAAAAGTAGATAGAGCTGTGAAGAGAGGTTAACTATGGATGAAGAAGATGCAAGGATAAGCGAGATATCACTTGTTTAAAAGAGAAGCTCATATGATCTCTGAGAAGTGGATGGTCCTCATACAATGCATTGGATGAGTTTGTTAATTACTTTAAGACTATATGCCAAACTTCATGAATAATCTATTACTAAAGACCATTGATTATATTGAGTTACATGGATCAAGCTTGATGCTGAAGATCTACATAGTTCACAGTTAGTGTTTAAATAAATACCAATTGAATAGACTTGACATCTAGATGTTTTTGGTTTTCAAATAGAATTTTGTGAGTTTCTATAAATATCTGGATAGAGTCTGTACCAATTCCTTTTTTGTTGTTTAGAGTTTTTTTTACATATTAATAAAATATATTAAGTTTTGATTATAAATGCATTATTTTTTGTGGTTAACTATTTACATACTTTTAACCAATGGAAATTAAATAAACACAACTAATTTTATTGAAGTTTACGATTTACCATTATTACTTGATAAAAGTGCATTAAAAATGTAAAAAATTATATTTTTTAGAAATAAATATATTTTTTTGTAACAGAAAAAGTAGAATGTACTGTTGGTTTTATTTTTTAAAGAAAAAGTTGTTTGTTTTGATATCACAAAATTATTAAAAATGTATGGACGAAAAATCATTAAAATTTTGAAATACACAATACTTGATTCACAAAATTGGTTCTTTCAAAATTTTGTAATATACTAATATACACAATATGTATATATACTAATATACACAATATGTGTATATACTAATATACACAATATGTGTATATACTAATATACACAATATGTGTATATACTAATATACACATATTTATCTAATGAATGTAACTTTTATTCAACATAGAAATATTGTTACGTCAGGTGTAACTCTGTTTTTGTTTTTTTTTTGTTAGAAGTATGACATGGAGATTTTGAGTGTGTTACAAAAAAGGAGATATTGAGTATAAAAGAAGATTTTTGCTTCAGTTCACCTCATCGAGAAGCAAACCTCGACTCCGAACCTGTTTGTCAATGTATTGGGCAAGGCTGGTGGGTTGACTAGGATGCTCGCCATGCTTCCTCTAGTTCCTTTCCAGCCAAATAAAATAGACTGCGGCTTGATATACATAACGTAATAGAAAAGCCGCAACTTGTCTAGTGGGAAATTAATCGACAAGCACTTCCATCAGTCCATGATCCTATCCCAGTGCGTTGCGTACTGTAGTTTCGAGTCAGGCTACTCCGTACCTCCTCTGTATACAGTATACACGCACTCCAAAACATGAGGTTGTGGTTTTTATCGGGCCTGTGCAGAATGCTTGTAAGACATTACTTCCATTGTTCCAAACAGGGATAGACACCGAACAAATACTATTAAAATTTTTTAGTATTTGTGATTTGTTCGCATGTTACGGAATTTTAATTTTTTTTATTACTCTAAAAAATACGGGTATCCTTTCCGAATACCAAAAACATATAGATATTTGCGGATATTTTACGAATATTTACAAATATCTTATTAGTTTTGTTTGATACAAACAATCTAAAAAATTTGATAAAAAATTACACCTAAAAATATAAATACTGGAGCAAAATGAATATTTGTTTTCTAAAATTTTTTTGTTTGTGATTTGCGTTGCCTTTGGCGACTATCGATAGTTGCTTTTTCTTCAGATTTTATAGATATCCAAATTTTTTTGATCAAAATAAAACGAATAACAGAGCAAACCAAATTTAACGACAAAATGCACATACTTAGTTTCTAAGTCCTTTTTAGTCACATATGAGTCTTTTCTCATTACACTTGTTCTTTAGAAAAGTAAACACCTATCCCCGACCAAAATGATTATCTTTTGTTTAGAAAAGAATGTCTAAAAGTGTGATTGATGATTCTGGAATAAATGAGAGTAACTCAATTAAAGTAAATATGATGAAGAGGTAAAGTAATAAACAAAAATAAGTGAAAGTCCAACATAATTTATTTCCCACTCCAAAAGAGTGAGGAAATAGCAGTTAGAAAAAAGAGTAAGGAAATAAAGTAAAAAAAGGAGTTAGTTCACTTTATTGATAAAAAAATTAAATTGAACCAAGAGGAAATAAAATATCCTAAAATACTTTTGATAAAATTACTTTTTAGTCAGACCCAGACCTTGAATATAAAATCGATGGTCTTGAACTACAGTAAGCAAGTTGATACTTGGGATTGAAAAACAGAAAAGATGTACAAGTTTGGTAATTAGCAAGTTGATGAGTTTCAACTAAGCTTTTGTTGTTATTCTTTTGACAACAATAAACTCACAAAGTAGAAATAAACATTGATTCAGATAACCAAATCTCGGAAATACAAAATCAATATATAACAAAGTAAAAAGAAAATTTTGAGCACTCCATGCAAATTTTTCGCATTATATTATTCTTTTAAATCTGAGTACATATTATCTTTGCCATAAATAATGATAAACTGTAACATATGTGATACAGATGAACAAATTTATAGACAATTTCACGATGAAACTCTTTTTGTAACATTTAGATTAACGACGGTTTTACGTGTATGACAACTTCGATGAATATGCTCTCTCCACAACACATTATTACAACGAACATCTTTGTTTATAGCGTTATAAAATTTTCGATAAGCTTGTATGTTATAATTTGCAAGAAATTTCATCTTTAGAAAATCAAACTTCATACTTGATATAGAAATTTTTAAACATTGACCAATAAATTGTGATTCCATGTTCGTCATTGTATTATGTGTTCTTTGTATATGTCCGATCGAGAAATTAAGAAATAACAATACTTTTGTTATTTGATCT
>CAJHQP010004315.1:0-56864 GCA_905132765.1 Moricandia arvensis | reverse complement strand
GATAACGTGTTATGGAAAGTGTTGTCTCTTATTCTTATTCATAGGGACTCATATATATACAAGTACATAGTTGTAGATAAGCTCTATCTCTAACATAGAGATAACTACAACATGAATGAGATAACTACGAGTCAACCATAATTATCCTTAACAATTTACATATATACTGCTAAATATGCTACATCTTTCTGTGTCTCATGGGCTTTAATCTCATATCCGTGTAATCTCAAGTCAACAAACTTGTATCTTATTTCTCACGTGCAATTTTCCAAGGGCGGTATTAGTTCCGGGTGAGATCCAAGATCAAACATCTATTTCATCAAAATGGGCTTTCACTTCTTATTCTTTTAAGTGAGCCTTTACGAATTAGGCCTGACATCATGGAACTTCCTAGTTTGGGCCTTTTTAAAAAATCCTCGAGAGGAATTTTTGTTGGTTATAAAATATTTTAAGGTTGGAGTAAAGTAGATTTCACAACCCGTAGGCTAGACTGTCTCAGGTCTAACAGAAGATGAAAGAGAGGGTACAGCTAAAAAGAAAAAGATATATCTAAGTCATTTTTATTAGAGTACTAGGTCAGAAATCATTATGAGAGAAGAACATACCATATACTAATGATGCGAGAATCTGATTAGAAAGACCAAAATCAGATATAACAAATCAGGAGTGTTACATACTTCGAAAAAGATATCTTATTTTCGTTTAATACAAGTCTAAAATACTTCTGGATAATGAAACAGATAAACAATGGTTCTGATAATCATTTATAATGAATTTGAACAACCCTTTCAAACCAAAGTAACTAACTAGATATAAAACGGTTTTGGCTATGATGATATGAATTAAACAATTTTGTGTAGCAGCTGGAGAAGAGACCATACATTTTGATTAAACAATGAGATATTGAATCTGTAAAGTCTGCAAAATAAGAGAAAAGTAAAAGATCTTGGTGTCCTTTTTTTCCAAATTATCCCTCTTTTCTTTTTGCTTTTACAAAATTTTCCACTTTAATAGTATAGATTTTGAGTAATTTATATTGAATAGAAATATTTAAAATAAAATATTTTTAATCATTTATTCTCCACTGACCACTCTGTCTCTCCGGAACAAAAGGTAATGGAGAAGCAACCAGAGGTACGGGTCCCACTATCCTGTTCTATTTTAATCTACTCCCATAAGCATCGCGTTCGATACACGCTCCACGTTATTTTACCTAACGTGCCTAAAGCGCGTGGGGTGTACGGGATGTATCCACAGTCTTTGTTTTCTCAGAAGAAGACCACTGTTACAGAAAAAGCATAGTCAGAGTAAGTCCTCTTCTTTTTAACTTGAAACGACGCCGTCTCTTACCAACCTTCATCGTTTCTCCAGCAGTAACTAAACTAAACTAAGATAGGAGAGCATCTGATCACAGACCAATTCGTATGGAGTTTGCTCTGGAAGTGGAAGAAAAGAACAGAGTTAGGTTTGTTTTCGACAAGAGGTTGATTGGAAAGAGGGGTGTTGAGGAGGCTGTAATCAAAGGTTGGCTCAGTGATGGCTCTGGTGGTGACACTAGTTTATTGGACAGAATCGCAAAATGTAGAACCGAGTTGTCAAAGATCAAACGGTCTCAGCATTTGAATTCCAGAACAAGAATGGACAAACTAAAACACGCCCTAGAAGTGGAGATTGCAAAGGAATTTCCGAATTTTCACACAATGAGGAAGTTAAAACACGAGCTGGCCATCGCTGTCAGAGAAGAAGAAAGTTTCTGGTTGCAAAGAAGTAGAGTCGAATGGTTAAAAGATGGTGATTTAAACACAGCTTACTTTCATAATGTGGTGAGAGGGAAAAGGTTGCGCAACAAGGTGCTAATGTTGAAAGACATCTTTGGGAACGAGAATTATTCAGAAGGATCAAAAGGCAACATTGCTGTTGAGTTCTATAGGGACTTGTTTATGAGTTCCAACCCCACGGATATGGAAGAACTCTTCGAGGGACTCCAAGCTAAAGTAACACCAAGCATGAATGCCATGCTAACGAAGCCTGTCTCTACAGAGGATATCAGAATCGCAGCGTTTGGTGTGAAAGGAAGCAGCGCACCGGGTGAGGATGGCTTGACAGGGCTATTTTACCAGAAGTTTTGGCACATAGTGGGACCAAAAGTCATATCAGATGTTCAGGGTTTCTTTCAGTCTGCGGTTATTCCCGAAGGTTGGAACCACACCCAACTCAGCCTGCTACCCAAAACATTAAATCCTTATGAGATGAAAGATATGAGACCAATTAGTCTTTGTTCTGTCCAGTATAAGATCATCTCAAGAATCTTGTGTGACCGCTTAAAAGTTGTTTTGCCTGACCTTATATCTGAGACCCAAGGAGCTTTTGTTTCAGAGAGATTGATTACTGATAATGTCATTATTGCTCACGAACTGATGCATGGTCTTCGGACGAATCAGAAAGTTAGGGAGACTTACATGGCTATCAAGACTGATATGTCAAAAGCTTATGATAGAGTGGAATGGAATTTTGTGGAAAATCTACTAGAGAAATTGGGTTTTGACAGAACTTGGGTTAGATGGATTATGGCATGCATCAACTCTGTTACGTTCTCTGTTCTTCTTAATGGTCGGTCACATGGGTTTATCAAGCCGGAGCGGGGTATTCGACAGGGAGATCCTCTCTCCCCCTTCCTCTTTATCTTATGTGCAGAGGCCCTGGTGGGTGTTCTAAATCGTGCCGAGAGTCAAGGTTGCCTCCATGGTATCAAGCTCAATGAAAGATCCCCTGCTGTTCATCATCTTTTGTTTGCAGATGATAGTCTACTTATGTGTCAGGCGGACATGCTGGAGAGTGCAGAAATAAAGCGGTGTCTGCAATTGTATGGCTTGGCATCTGGGCAGGTGATTAATTACACGAAGTCGTCCATCATCTTTGGTGACAAAGTTCCTACTGAGATCAAAGACGGAGTTAAAAAAATGTTGGGTATTCAACAAGAGGGTGGCGAGGGCACTTACCTGGGTCTCCCTGAAGTGTTCAAAGGATCGAAGCGGGAACTTCTTAACTTCATCAAGGAAAAACTGGAGGGAAGATTACAGGGATGGTACTCAAAAACATTATCGATGGGAGCCAAAGAGGTACTAATCAAATCAGTGGCGTTAGCACTTCCCATTTATGCTATGTCTGTGTTTCTCCTACCCAAAGACCTGTGTGCTCGGATAACCAGTGTCATTGCGGAATTTTGGTGGAGTAGCGGGGATAAGAGACGAAAAATTCCATGGGTGGCATGGGAAAAATTATGTAAACCGAAAGAAGTGGGTGGTATGGCTTTCCATGATATTGGGCGGTTCAATCAAGCCTTGCTGTGCAAGCAAGCTTGGAGGATATGGAGCAAACCGGACTCGCTCGTTGCTAAGGTTTTACGAGGCAAGTACTTCTCTCGTAGCTCTTTTCTAGATTGTGGAACGGGATATAGGCCCTCCTTTGCATGGCGCAGCATCCTATATGGCAGGGAACTCTTGAAGCAGGGCCTATCTCGACGAATTGGTAACGGAACTCAAACAAATGTGTGGGCTGAAAATTGGATAATTGATACTATACCACGACCACCAATGTACAGAGCGGAGAGTGACGTTGATCTAACCTTGAAGGTGGCAGATTTACTTGTGGCAGGCTCTGACAAATGGAACCTTCACCTAGTAAGGCAATCGTTCTCAGACGAGGATGCAGAAAGAATCTTCCAGATCAAGCCAAAACTCAACCAGGAGGACTCGTACTGTTGGGGCTTCACCGCCCATGGATGTTATTCTACGCAAAGTGGTTATAGATTAACTGAAGCCATCCTGGAAATGAACAGCCCTGGTCATCGATCTTTGCCACCACTTGAGAAGAAACTATGGCGGGATTTGTGGAAGGTAAAAGCCCCACCGAAACTCAAACATTTTTTGTGGAGATCACTTTCAGGTGCCCTCGCGGTCAAGGAACGTTTGCAGACCCGAGGCATCCCAGGAGATAGTACATGCCCTTTGTGTGGTCAAGCCCCTGAGTCAATTTGTCATGTCCTCTTCACTTGTGAGAAAGCCCGTAATGTATGGGACCTAGCAAATATACCGCTACCTCAACAAGGTTTCTCTCGCAATTCAATGTTTCTGAACATTTACCATCTTTTGTCAAATTCTAAGAATTGTAGAGATGAGGAACGCATTCGTATGGTATTCCCATGGATTTTGTGGCTGATCTGGAAAGCAAGGAATTCTTTTATATTTAACAACCAACAGGTACAGCCCCATCATACCGTTGCTAAAGCCTTTGAGGATGCCCATTTATGGAACCAAGCTCAGACACCTGCTCAAGAAGTGGAACATACAAGGGTTTCAACGAGATGGAGCAAACCACCCGAGGGCTTTCTGAAATGCAATGTGGGTTCCTCATGGATCAGTGTGGATAAGCCGTGCGGTGTTTCTTGGATTCTTAGGGATCACACCGGGGCTCCCATCCTTCATAGCAGGAGAGCCTATTCTTATGTTCGCTCAAAGGAGGAAGCTAATATTTATGCAATGTTTTGGGCAGTGGAGAGCATGAGTAATCTACACAAAAACAATGTCCTTTTTGAAGCTTCTGAAGTTGAGACCAGACAGATCATGAGGGAAGCTTACAACTTCCCAACCCTCCAACACCTGGTAAATTCAATCTCTTTCAACTTGGAGCACATTGATAACTGGAGCCTTAATCATACCAGCACAGAGAGTAATGCGGTCGCAGTCGCCATAGCCACATCTGTCACAACAGGGTTTCGGTACCAGTCTTATATTGCGGTAAAAGGTCCAGCATGGCTCTCTTATATCCTAGCTGCGGAGGCGTCTGTTTGATTCTTTTCAGCTATTATGGCCATCACATTGTTTCTTTTGGTATTGGCCTTGTTATTTCCCCGGTTTCTTTTATGCCTACTGGCTTCCTTGTTGTTGTATTTCTTCTTGGTTTTTGTTTTTATGGAGTCCAACTTGTTGGCTCACAAACTTTGATTTCAATTAAAACAGAGTTATAAAAAAAAAAAGATAGTTTTTTTTTTTTTTTTTTTTTTTTTTTTTTTTTTTTTTTGATTAATCAGGGGTGTCCGGCGGCCGAGACCAACCGACTAAATCCCCTGAGGGCCTCCAACCCGGGTTCAGGTGAGTAGGAAATTAAATCCCACCTGGGAGGTGGCCAGCGCGGATCGAACTCGTGACCCGTATCGACCCCGAAGGTGTCTCAAGGCCACCAGACTACCTACGCTGGTTAACTAAGATAGTTTCGGGGTGAAGTTTCGTTCTTTTTGTCACTCTTCTCTTCTCCCGACACACTTCCATCTAAACTCCCCCCACTGTTTTTTCTTGATCTTCTCTCTTGACTCCGCTGAGTGTTTCGTGAGAAAGAAAAAACCAGCTAGGCTCGAGACTTGGGAAGATCATTGGGCTTTGGTCCTTTTTGTTATTTCTGGAATCTTATGTGGAGTGAAAGAGGATCTCTTTTTTTTTCTGACTTGTCTGTCTGTACTTTGTTTATGGAGTCGGTGTGAGAGATAAAGGTCTTGGCTTCTAGTTTTTTACTTTGTTCCTCCGTGTGATGTTTGTTTGGAACAAGAAGAAGAAGAGGAAGTAAACCATTAGCCCAAAATGCATTTCACCAAGCTTGATGACTCTCCCATGTTCCGCAAACAGGTTTTGTTTCTACATATCCTGGTCTCTTTCCACCTTTGTCCTCATCTCTCGAGTCTTTTAGTGTCTCAGGTTAGAATTTGGTGTCATATTAGGCAAGATTTATCCGGAATTTTGGGTGCCCACCGACATCTATACCCCCATAACACTAGATCAGAAAGGGGTCCACTTAGCTAGTGTTCTCATACTCACTGTTTTAGTCAGAGTTCTTCTTTACATACAGTCTACTGGTCATGAGAGGAGAAGTAAAAAAGATTGCAACTTTAAGTGTAAAGGAAGTTCCTAGTTTTATCTCAAATTCTCTCCAAAACCTGCTTTGGTCTATATAGAGTGCCTATTCAACTTAATTTTTGTGTATTGTCTGAAATTACAGCGATGTTCACCATAGGATTGTGTCCTGCTGTCTTCTTCGTATCTAAGTACTTAGTCTTCTAGTCTTGTGCTCATCCTTTATCTGAAACAGTTACAAAGCATGGAGGAGAGTGCAGAAATATTGAGGGAAAGAAGTCTCAAATTTTACAAAGGCTGCCGGAAATACACGTATGTTCTAAACTATTTCACATATTTTTAGGATTGTAAATGTACATCCAGAGTTTTCTTGAGAACATATAGGTTCTGCTTCGTTTTTTTTTCAGTGAAGGGTTAGGCGAGGCGTATGATGGAGATATTGCTTTCGCAAGTGCACTTGAAACATTTGGTGGAGGCCATAATGATCCTATTAGTGTGGCCTTTGGAGGTATGTATGATTGACTTCACTTAGCCTATTGAAACTCTTAGTAGCGTATAGTCTGTTTACCCACATGCTCTTTGCATTCACTTCTCATAATAGACTCTAACTTTCTGTGCCAGGACCTGTAATGACAAAATTTACAATTGCGTTGAGGGAAATAGGGACTTATAAGGAAGTTCTTCGGTCACAGGTATATATAGATTGCTAAGACATTATATAGGTTTTCAACTTAGATAGTCTTTTATCAATCCAGTCATTCATTTTGATTAGTACTCATTTTCAGGTGGAACATATACTGAATGACAGATTACTTCAATTTGCTAATATGGATTTGCATGAGGTTAAGGTACAAGCTGCTTGCTTTCTCCTTGGCTAGATAGTGGATAATTCTTTTTTGAGTAACAATGCTGGCTGTATATCCGAGTGCATCACTGGGGTACTAATACCGACTAGAATATCCATGAAAGAATAGAGAGGCATTTTGTTTACTAGAAGTTTGATTAAGCAATGTATAAAGAAAACAAAAGGCCGAATAATTATTACTCCGGTAGTCAACCTTCCCCAAACAAAAAATGGTTGAGAATATTTATGAAGTCGTTGATGTAGAGAAGGTCAGATAAATGAGAAAGCTATGGTTAAGTTTCTTAGGCCTGCTTATACATTGTGGCTAGTCCAGATATTTCTTTTTCCATTTTCTCAAGGAAGGATAACTTGACAAGGTTATATTTGGATATGCAATCCTGAGAGATCGTTTTTGCCACAGGAAGCTCGGAAGCGCTTTGACAAGGCCAGCCTTACCTATGATCAGGTATCCCTTTGGTCAAGAGTTATATTTTTCGTATTCTCGCCTCTGTTGACGTGGTTCATGTTACTTTTCTTAGCACCAACTCTTACTAGGAATCCGTAGCTTGGACGTTTAACTGATTAACTTTCTATTGTGCTTTAGGCCCGTGAGAAGTTTCTATCGTTGAGGAAAGGTACAAGAAGTGACGTTGCTGCTGCTTTAGAACAGGTATGGTGCATAACTTTAGTAAAGCTAGTTCATCCTAATTTCTTGCCTACCATGTAATCTTTCTTTTTTTTAATTCCTTTGTGTCATAACTAACATATTTGACACTGTCAGGAACTTCACACTTCGAGGTCTTTGTTTGAGCAAGCTCGGTTTAACCTTGTAATATTCTCTTTTCCGATCTTGATTATATATCCTCTATCACATTCATGCTACTGTTGGAGACTTGGAGTAATCTTTTGTTTTCTGTGGTCTCAGGTGACTACTCTCTCAAATGTTGAAGCTAAGAAAAGATTTGAGTTCTTGGAAGCAGTCAGCGGAACGATGGATGCACATCTTCGGTACTTCAAACAAGTAAGTTTGTTAGCTTCTTCAGAATTTTAAAATCGTCTGAAAAGATTTTTGTAGAATCTGAATGTGGCTGCTTTCAGGGTTATGAATTACTTCATCAGATGGAACCATATATCAATCAGGTCAGTTTAATTCTATATTTCTCTTCTAAGATTATATATGTGTCTTTCATGTCATTAATGTGTTGAAAACGCTTAGAGAGTTATACCTTAACTCTTTTTTTTTGTTCAGGTCTTGACCTATGCACAACAGTCCAGAGAGAGATCAAATTATGAACAAGCAGCACTTAATGAGAAGATGCAGGAGTACAAAAGACAGGTTGATCGAGAGAGCAGGTTTGGTTCAAACGGTTCTAATGGATCCCCAAATGGAGATGGCATACAAGCTATTGGTAGAAGCTCTCACAAGATGATAGACGCTGTAATGCAGTCTGCTGCAAGGGGAAAGGTTGATTACAAGTTCTTTTACATATGAATGAAAACATATTCAAAAGAGTGCTATTAACACTTCTTGGTTCTTTAGGTGCAAACAATACGGCAAGGTTATCTCTCTAAACGCTCTTCAAACTTGAGAGGAGACTGGAAAAGACGGTTCTTTGTTCTTGACAGCCGTGGAATGCTGTATTATTACCGGAAACAATGTAGCAAGCCATCTGTGAGTTTGTATTTTAGTGCAATGAAAATCTTCTTGAACTATTCTTTGCAGACACTGTGACTTAGTTGGTTTGATGTTTAGGGTGCTAGCAGCCAGCTTTCTGGACAGAGAAACAGCTCCGAGCTTGGGTCTGGACTACTTAGTAGGTGGCTTTCTTCGAATAATCATGGTGGAGTACATGATGAGAAGTCTGTAGCTCGTCATACAGTGAACTTGCTTACCTCAACAATTAAAGTCGATGCTGATCAGTCAGATCTGAGGTTTTGCTTTAGGATCATTTCACCTTCAAAAAACTACACATTGCAGGTTTGATTCAGAGTGTGTTTGTTTGTTGCTGCCTTAGACCTTCAATGTTTGCCCAACTTTTAATAGTTTTCACTCAGTGTTTACTTATGTTTGTCAGTGCAGGCTGAGAGTGCACTCGATCAAATGGATTGGATAGAGAAGATCACTGGGGTTATTGCATCACTACTTAGTTCTCAGGTCCCTGAACGGGTAAGTCTTATTATAACTCCTTTGCATGACCAATGCAGTTTTTGATGATTGTCCTTCTGCTGCATTTCAGTGTCTTCCTGGTAGTCCCATGGGAAGTGGTCACCATCGGTCCGCTAGTGAAAGTAGCTCATATGAAAGTTCTGAATATGATCATCCTACTACTGATGAATTTGTATGTGAGAGGAGCTTTATGGGGTACAATGAGAGGCCATCTAGAAATTTCCAGCCGCAACGGTCCATTAGAAAGGGTGAGAAGCCCATTGATGTTCTGAGAAAAGTGTTTGGGAATGACAAATGTGCGGATTGTGGAGCTCCAGAACCAGACTGGGCTTCTTTAAATCTTGGTGTTCTTGTCTGTATTGAGTGTTCTGGTGTTCACCGAAATCTTGGTGTGCATATATCCAAGGTAACTATAGTAACTAGCCATATATAGAGCGAAGAAGTCCATCAGAATCTTGAACTGACACTTGGCTTGATGTTCATTAGCAATTCATATTGTTAGAGCTTAACCTGAACTTGGCTGTTGCTGCAGGTTAGGTCACTCACTCTCGACGTGAAAGTATGGGAGCCATCTGTTATAACTTTGTTCCAAGCTCTTGGAAATAATTTTGCAAACACAGTCTGGGAGGAACTACTTCATTCAAGGAGCGCCTTCCATGTTGAACAAGGCTTAACAGGGTAAAACCTTCGTTTATAATTGAAATATTGACCCTCTCATCCAAAGCTATAAAGCCTTAAACTAGATGCTAAAATATTTTGCCAAGTATGCGCAGGTCTGATAAATCAAGGGTCATGGTCACTGGAAAACCTAGCTATGCAGATATGATATCTGTCAAGGAGAAGTATATACAAGCTAAGGTTCTTAAGCTTCTTACCCTTCATTTGATTACATATGTTGTAGATAAGCAAAGCTATTTTTCTTCTCCAGTGAGTGCATGTTTCATAGTTTTTTTGTGTCATTTCACAGTATGCTGAGAAGCTATTTGTTCGGAGATCAAGAGACTGTGACATCCCACAATCAGTTGCACAACAAATGTGGGATGCAGTGAGTAGCAATGATAAGAAGGCAGTTTACAGACTCATTGTAAACGGTGAAGCGGATGTGAACTCTGTGTATGACCAATCATCTTCCACCTCTTCGTTAACACTTTCTAGAGTAATGTTAATACCAGAGAAGCCACCAACGCGTGAGGAGGTGCTACTCAGATTAAGAAACGAGTTACTTGATAGAACCTCCTCAGGTTGTTCTTCAAGTATTCCTCCAGAGGAAACTGGAGGTTGCTCTCTACTTCACTGTGCTTGTGAGAAGGCAGACATTGGGATGGTGGAGCTTTTGCTGCAATATGGTGCAAATGCAAATGCTAAAGATTCAAGTGGTCAGACGCCACTGCACTATTGTATTCAAAGAGGCAAAGCGGTAGTAGCAAGACTGCTTCTCACGAGGTGACTTGGCTCTTCTTTGAACCGCTTTATAACATCTTCTCTTGCTATATCCATTTGGTAATAACACAAAGTGTGTGCTTATTTTGCAGGGGAGCAGACCCGGAAGCCGTGAATGGGGAAGGAAAAACAGCTCTCGACATTGCTGCAGAGTCGAAATTTACTGATACAGAAGTCCTGGCTCTCCTTTCAGAAGCTGCAAACAGTTACAATCACAGACACTGCTGATGAAGACACAGAAGCTCACGTGCATATAACTCTTGGGAGACATGTTCCATCGTTACTTTCAGAGTTTAAGAGCCAATCAACACTAAAGAACCTAATCTACACTGGCCTCGAGCAAGCTAAGCCCCCAAATTAAGCTAATGTATTGGTGTTTTGTAATGGATATAGGCTGCTTATTGGGAAGATATAGTTGATTGTGTTGTGTTGTGTGTATTTGATGTAAGACTATAGCATCCTCAGCTTGTGGAGTGTTCATTTCTGCAGAAGTGTTAACCATAAAGTATTCATTATTAGCTATATATAATTTGGTGTTTTGTTTTTTGTTGTACATAATTAAATCTGCCCTTACAGGAACCGATACAAAGCTTAAGATTATACCCAAAGAAAACAACCCAGAGCTAACGACCTCGTAGCACATTTTAGTCTACTTTTTCACATTATATTGATCACTAGTTATAAACCCTAATTGTTTTTCTCAGTTGTTTACCGAGACTTCGGCCCCAAGCTATATATATTTAAATGTGTTCAAATCTGAAAACAAGACTTCACTTCACTTTGAATAAAAAGCACTCCGCATCAAGCTTTTGTATATTAGTATATTACTATATTATTCGCAGACAAACAAAGGGAACTATTTACTTTTGTGTGTAATAATCTCACACGCTAAGACACAAAGTGCACCGATCATCGAGCCTCCCTCCCATCCAACGGTTAACATCTAACGTAGCCTACTAAACCAACGGTTGATATCTCCTTTTTTGGCAAACCCCTCTTCACGGAACACGATGTCTTTGCTTTCGGCCACTCATGAGGTCATGTTCATTGCGGGGTTCTTAGATGGGGTTCTTAACTTTTGAATTTTCATTTTTCCGTTTTTCTTTTTTTTTTTTACTTTACGGTTAAGAACCGGCTCTTAAAACTCTTATTTAAGAGCCGGTTCTTAGTTTTTCTTAGTTATAAACTAAGAACCTGCTCTTAACAAAAGTTAAGAACCCCACCTAAAAACCCTGCAATGAACATGTCCTCATGGAAGCAACGAGAGCTGCCTTTCTTCCGCATACGTGGCGTGGGACCCGTACTTACCATGACCATCTGACACAATAGGGTCCCACTTGTAAGGCGGGAACAGAGTTTTTCTCCTTTTTCTTCATTTCTTTTTGGCTGTAATGGATTTGGTCATGAGATAGAGTCAGAGACAGATACTGTGCCTTGGAAAGAGAGTCTAGAGAGTGTGTGTTGTGTGTCTGTTTGGTTGCTAGATTAATGATCTGAAACAGTTTTGGATAGTTCTGTTTGTTTGTGTTATCTTCTCAGATTTGGCTCCTCAGCGCAGCAATGGAGCAAAGAAGAAGACGCAACACTATCTATCTCCTCTTATTCTTCTTCTTAGTCTTCACTTCAAGCACAAGCGCAAGTTGTCGGCGAAGAACAGTGAAACACTTATCCACAACTCTGCCTTCATCTACACCACTCGAATCAAGAATCACTCCTAAGGTTATTGTGTTTAGCATCCTTTCAGGGATCTTAACCGGGTTGGTCTCGGCTTTACTGTTAGCTTTCTTGGTCCGTAGCATTGTCAAATACATGAAACAGACGCCAATTCTCAAAGGTCCTGTTGTTTTCTCCCCTAAGCTTACACCCAAATCTCTTCAAGGAGCTCTTGGTAATGGTATTCACTTGCTTGGCTCTGACCCTAATGGTAAATACTACAAGGTGGTACTTGATGATGGTCTAGTGGTTGCAGTTAAAAGACTAGGCTCACCAGAAGCAACTGGTAGCAAGTCGGTTATGAGAAGGTTGCAGAAGGAACTTGAGCTTCTTGCTGGATTAAGACATAGGAACCTTATGAGTTTAAGTGCTTATGTTCGTGAATCCCATGAGCTCTCTCTAGTTTATGATTACATGTCGAGTGGTAGTCTTGAGGATGTGATGACTAAGGTTAGAGCTAAAAAGCTAGAGCTAGGATGGGAAGTTAGGCTAAGAGTAGCTGTTGGGATTGTTCAAGGGCTTCAGTATCTACATTTCAGCTGTGATCATCAGGTTCTTCATTATAACTTGAAGCCTACAAATGTTATGTTGGATTCTGAGTTTGAGCCAAGGCTTGCTGATTGTGGATTAGCCAAGATCATGCCTACTTCACACACACGAGCGTCTTGCTACTCTGCCCCTGAGTCTTCTCAAAGTAACAGGTGCTTGCTTGCTTGCCTTTGAGTTAACTCCTAGTTCTTCTCCTTTACTAACGTAATATGCATATTCTTTTGATAGATATACAGACAAGAGCGACATATTCAGCTTTGGGATGATACTGGGTGTTCTTTTAACCGGCAGAGACCCTACACAACCTTTTTGTGTAGATGGTGCAAGTGGAGGCAGCTTAGGACAGTGGTTAAAGCATTTGCAGCAATCTGGGGAAGCAAGAGAAGCATTAGATAAGAGTATTCTCGGAGAGGAAGTGGAGGAAGATGAGATGTTAATGGCTTTACGTATCACCATCATCTGCCTTTCTGACTTTCCAGCAGACCGGCCTTCAAGTGATGAGCTTGTCCACATGCTTACACAACTGCACAGCTTCTAGCCCTAATGTTCTTGTACCAAACTTAAGTGAAATGCATGTTTTTCTACAATCTACATGTTACTAAACGCTTGAGAAGTTACTTGGTGTGTTGCAGATTGTTCCTAAGCTTGATACACAAAGCTAGTAAAAGGCATAGAATCAGAGCAGTGCTTGGACTAAATATGTAATTCATCAAAATATGTGGCCATACTCGATATTGGTCCATTTATAGTTTTGGTTAGTGGATGCATAGAGCATCTGGAGCTTTCCCAGAGGGCCTGAAATTTATAATTAGCCAGTTTGATATCTATTTGGGCCGCTAATAGGTCTGATAAGGCCCATATTCTCAGACAAAACATTAAACACTCACAAAAGCAGCAATATTAGTGGGGGTTATTGGTTCTTGGATTTTAATGGATTTGAAAATCTAAGCTAAATCAAGTGTTATTAGTTCTATGATTTTAAAATTCATATTGAAATCATGTGTTATTGGTTTCATGATTTATAAATTCTAATTTAAATTAGGTGTTATTCAATCATCCGAATTTACTAATGGATTTGATTTCATAACGGATTTGTATGGATTTCTTTGTTAAAAATACAGACTCAAATCCGAGGGAAAACCTCCGGATTTGTAAATACAAATACAAATTTGTATGTTAGATTTGAAAATCAATATATTTTACATTGATTTGTAAATATTATATGAATTTCTAAATATTATAAAGCACATGAACCAATAACGCCTCATTAATGTCAAAAAGAAGTCAAACTAAGCAATAAGAACGTAACAAAAAATATAGCATGAAAATATTGTATATAAATACGAATACATTATTTCATGCGTTAATGTTACTCACAACCCCCAGAAGATAGAACAATAAAAAAAACACCAACCGGGACATGCATACTCCTACCAAATTAGATACTCTTTCATTCTTGCTCGATCATTTCACAAATCTCACCAAAAAAAACCTTACGGGAAAATAAATTGAAGAAGGTGTGATGTTGAGTTAAAATAAGAAAGGGTGGGTAGTTATTTTTCTTGAGAATAATATGGTGTTATATAAAATAGAGAATTAAATATTATAGTTTCATATTATTAAGAAAGAGTACTCCTACCATAATGGAGGACCATGAGATGATCAGAGGTAGGTGTATTTGGAAGCAAAGTAAGGTTTTGTGAAATAGTAGAAGAATTGTCTCTGCTTCCTCTCCATATTGCATCTCTCACGTGTTGTAGTGTCAACACTGGCTCCAGTTCTTGCCCTCTGCATCTTATCTCTACCTGCTCTCCATTTTACAAAAATAAAGTACTATTAGTCCTATGAAATAACAGTATTATTCTCATAATCAAATTAACTATGTGATAAGTGATACCCACAAAAACATTGAACAAAGCTAATAATTATGTTTTGAATTGTTTTTTAGATATATAGTAGAGAAATATTTTAGGATAGTGCTAAAAAATTGTCACAAAATAGCTTTCAATGAAAAAATGATCAAAATAGATTTTATTAAAATATGTAAATATACATTTATACTATTAGAGTTAATTAATCTAAATTTAAGGTTTAGAGTTATGAGGTAAAGTTTTAAAGGTACATTTTTTAAAAAACAAAATAAATATTAATTTTTAAAAAATCGTTTATTTTTTTTTGAAAACTATTTTGAAGACAAAAATAAAAAAGGCTATATAAGATAATTGCCCTATATAGTATTAGTGTATGTGAACGTGATAAAATGGAACAAAATTGGTAATTAATGAGATCATTACTGCGTAGGGGTGACGAAGAGAGAGTGATAGAAAATGCCAAGTGTGAAGGTGGCTACGCAATGCTGTAATTATGTCATATATACTTTACTTCAAAGAGATTCCACATTTTATAACACAAATTGCTTTTCAAAGAATAGCAACACCAACAATGACTCCACCACTTATTTATTTCATATATATTAAGTTAATAAGAAAACTATGCAACACATACACACAATATAAGTAATTAACTTGATAATAGTTTTGAAATTTGAATGGCACCCACGATGTCTAAAATCTTATTCATTTCGTGGCCCACCCTTTTTTTCTTCTACCCGTAATGTATTTTCAGATAGACTTTAATGTTATGCCGTAAGGCCTAGTATGCAACTCATGGTTAAAAGTATTTCAGGTCAAAATCTAGAGCTGAGTGTTTCAAGTTAATAATCAAGTTTTCTCGTTGGATCAAAATATGTTTCAAACGTACGTGCCAAATCATCCTAACTCATTCTCCTAATATAATATATCATTTTCCTCCTACCCCCTATATCTATAGCTTTCTTTTTACAATATTTTGGTAGATGTGAAATTTAAAAACTAGGATCCAAAAGGAAAATGTAGTTTTTTAACATCAAAGGAAAATGTGGTTGCAGAATAGATTGATGATATAATATAAAAGGATATTGTGCGAGAAAATATATATAAGCTAACCTATGAAAACTTTACCATCATCTCGTGCACGTCTTCTCCTTAAGTCATGTTTATCTCTGGTTTTTTAAGGTGAAGTTTTTAATTTAATTTAATTATTTTTAATTTTTTTTTTTTAATTTTGGTTAAGAAACGGCTATTAGATCTTTTATTTAAGAGACAATTTTTAAGTTTTCTTAGTTAAAAATTAAAAAATATCTCTTAAAAATGTTAAAAAAATTTTCTAAGAAACTTCTAATAAACATGCTCTTACGTTTTGATGTGATGACTAAGGTTTGCGATCCACAAAGCATTTTAAGTCACAAACTTTAAGTTTATTTTTCTTAGTGGGAAGATATATATACTAGTTTCATTATAAAGTGAATCGTGATTGATGCTGTTAGTTAGATACGTTCAATTAGATACCTAAAAATACCAAATGGAATAATGTCTACGGTTGCTATAAATTAACCATAATCTTTGGTTAGCATTATACAACAACTAGTATATGAAAGTGGTGTTCTATCTCACATATATATATTAAAGTACCCACATACATAAATAATAACTTAATATAAAATAGGGACCATAAAAGTCGTAGTCGGATATGAATATATATTTAAATGTTTTGCATGCATCGCATCACTAACATAAAGGATATCATGTTCATGGCTTCTTATCTGCCCTTTCGTGTTGCTTTTTAAAAATGCATTTTTCTTTCAGAAACAATGATTCTGTTGTTGAGGGCGACTTCATGCATTACTTTTTCCCGACGTCAAATACAATATTTATCAAAATATGCCTATTATAAGTTTTTTTTTTTTTGCTTAAATTTGAAGTGCCTATTATAAGTTGCATGCCAGCTTGCAAGTTTAAAACATTTACTAGCCTACGAAAACACCTTGGCCTCTATATATTTTACGACATATATATGGTAGTTGGTACCTAGATTTTGGACGTTCTAAGCGATTTTTATGAGATGTACCATTTATATTTTATGATGCATATTAATTTTCTTGAATGAAAATTAAAATGCATTGTGTAAAGGCAAATAAAGTTAACGGAAATTATTTCATCGCTATATTACTAAGATAATGTATTAAAAAGGAGAAATGTGGCGTATATGATGTTAGTACATATGGAAGTAATGTGAGCAAACATGAGTTTAGATTAATATAATCATTTGTTTGACAGAAAAAAATATATTCAATCGATAAATTGTATAAATTTCGAAATAGTTAACTAGTTATTAACTAGAAAATGGAAAAGTTACTGACCTATCCTAGGCCGAGAGATCTCGGACTACAGACGACAAAAGTCAGCGTTATAAAGCTTTTTGTCACACATTATGGTTGACCCATAAAATTTTTAAATAGATTATCACTAATTGGTAGTTTATAAATTCATTAAAAACATAAAGTACTGTAAAAAAAAATTGCTACGGTATGCTGACAAATAGATAAGTTTTGTAAGTACTTTTCCCCAAAAAAATGCAAATTCTCAATAAGACGAGAGTGAGGCATCGATGGATCAAACATCTGTCTGGAAAAAAATGTTGGTTGATTACATCCAGCTGATGAAGAGACTATAGTGGAGAAGTTAATTAAACAAAGTCTTGCTGATAAAGACATGATGTGTGATTCGAAACAAAAGGAAAACATCTAAAATTTAGATATAGGCTGCAGTGGATGGATGATAAGGAAATATTCAAGAAAGTGCAGCACTTAAAGAGGGTATGAGTAATAAGATTGATGGGGAAAAGGCTTTTCAAGCACCAAAATCATTAGGGGTTTTGTAAAGAAAGGGTCCTACACGAGACACCAACAAAGAATTAGCTAAACCAATGCGTGAGAAAATTATTGTTGGTGTTGATGAGCCTATTCTAACATAAGCATGACGGTTTATTGTATGTGGTAGAACTAACATATGCTTTTAATCTGTGAAATATTTTTAGAAGTCATACTTCTAGGCATCTCCTGCTATAACATGTTAGAATAATAAATGACCATCAAAAGCTTTTTCGTTTGGGATATTTTCTATATAAAAGGTAGAAGAGTAGAACCATAGTTTACATACAAATATATAATTAAATAAAAAATTATGTAACCAGCATTCTAGGAAAGTGTTAACTAAGGCTCATCATGAAAATAATTACGATCTATACTTTGGAAGGACATTTTTATATTGATGGTGAATTACGATTGTTTTTGTAAAATGTTAAATGGGAATAGATATTCTAGTCATTTCATTATTCAGAAAAGGAGAGAAACAAGTTTTAATTAAGCTATTTAGAGCATGATTAACCAGGATTCTTAAGAGGGTATCTTAGCAAAAAATAGTGACGGATCCCACCACTTTAGCTAAGAAACGTTTTTAAAATCTCCTAATTAAGATACGTATCTTACACTATTTCACGGACCCCACTAATACCGACCTCTAATTGGTTTACTTTTTTTTCTTTAAAAAACAAATAAAAAAAAGAAAAAGAAAGAAAGTTAAGATATCTAAGTGGGTATGTGGGTTAATGATGCTCTTACCAATAGGGGGCTGGAATGACTTTTAGGTTAATTAACTACGATAAGACAAATAAAATACTATAAGTAATTGTCATTTGTGAATTTATTTATTTATTTTGTGGAATGAAGAATGTGTGGTTGACAAAAAAAATTAATGTGGCCAAAAGGAAATTTGAAATTTATGAAATGCTTTTAGCTTTTAAAGCTTTTTGTTTTCTTACGTCTAAAAAGTCAAAGGAAACTTAAAAGAGGGAGAAAGACAAAAATGGAAGACAATGCCTCCACGAAGTCAGATTATGGCTGGCTAATCATTACATTCATATTAATTATGCACTCTTGATACCTATGCCCTACCCAAATCGATTATAAACAAACACACACATTCACATCACTATACTATTTCCTCTGTTTTATACTACTATTTTAAGTAATTTTAGACAAAAAATTCAAAATATAAATAGTTTTTATATTTTAATAAAAAATAGTTTATTACATGTTGTCTGACTAATTAAATAATATTATTTTTTATAATTGATTGAATTTATTAATTAGAAGATATTTAATAATAACACTTTTTAGTATTAATGCTTTTAAGTTGAACTGGATAGTACTAACTATATATTTATATATTCACAGCACATTTTATATACACGCGAGCACACATATATGAATGCTATAATTGCAACTTTAATTAATGATCAATATGTTGTCCCAAAAGAAATTAATGATCATCTAAAAAAGAATAAATAAACCATGATGACCTTGTGGACGTAACCCTATTTCCGGGTTTAAAATATTTAATCAACCCCTAAATAAATTTCAAATGATAATGTCTTTAGATCTATATTTAAACTGCTATGCTGCCTGATGTTACCCTTTTGCATTTATTTATATACGCACCAATATGATATCTTTTATGGCTAAAATACAATTATCATGTGCAGTATGAGCTAATTGTATAAACTACAGTACAAAATTAATATAAAATATTTATAAAATATGTAGCTCAAACTTACTTTATATGCTATCAATTATTTATGAATACTTCAGGAGAAACGGACAACAAATAAACACAGCTTGTCAATGATATTTTTTATTATTGATCAAAGATATGGACATGTCACGCATCTGATTAATGCGTATTAGAAAACAAAGATATGCATAACACATAGAATAATATATTGACTGCCTGTTCTCATTTTTCATACTTCATGGCATGGCTTAATGCAATAAGACAGAAAAAAATTGTGTATATTTTAAATATTGAGTTGACCTATTATAGTTTAATTTATCAGGTTCCAGATTAAATAAGTTTAATAGACCTCTAAGCTTCTAAAGAATGTTGCAGGAAAACATGCTTACACCAACGTCGTGTATATTCTAAGCAATCGAAGATCATCATCCCAATTGAATTTGTCTTCTTCTCATTTTAAGGATTTTGTTTTTAGTTTATGTAAATGATTATATAAATTGTATATATTCTAAGTATTTTAAATGCATTGTTATATATATATATATATGGATCAAAGCAGCGATTTTTTTTAAAGATATACACACGTATAGCCGTATAGGGTTGGATTTTATTTATGTTTATTTAAAAGTCTCATGCGATTTCAGACGGCGTCCAAAAGATTCATCCGTGTGTGGCTTTCAATATGTTCGAAAATAGTCATTGCAAAAAAATATATGTTTGAAATGTAAAAAATAAGAGAAAGAGAAAAGGGCTCACGTATTAAAAGCAATATTTCATTGTCTGGTAATTTTCATAAGCACACCAATAATGACGTTTCATGCACATTATAGTTACTGAATTATTGAATGATCCCTAAGCATAGAAAATTAGTCTCAAGTTTTTTGTGTGTGTAATTATTCGTTGGCAATAAAATCTGTAATTATTAATCCAGGAATCATAAAAGTTATAGCGTTTTATGAGTAAGCGAGTGCATAAATGCACATATATCAATGATTAAAATTTGCACGAGAAGCATCGTACGTAACTTTAGGGATAGAAATCTTTTTTTTTTTTAAACTGGAAATCTAATTTTCACCAAAAAATAAACGGAAGACCACTTTTTGTTTCATGAATTCAACTCAAGATTCAGTATAAGAAGTTACTTTATTGTATTCATCATTTGAGATAATAACTAGCTCTATAAGAAGCGTGCGATATAGCTATATATAAAAGTTGTACGTATATGTGTGTATATATATATTTGTTGCGTTATAATCAGCATCTCTCCAAGCTAGTTAAAATAAACTAAATAACTTCTATGGCTAGCTAGAAATATTTATTTTGGATTTGGTTTTATAATCTCTCAAACTGGATAAATACAATACATATATGTATATAGGTCAGTATATGTTTTCAGCTGTATATATATCCGAAAACAATAACTAGTGATATATATATATATATATATGAGAAGTTAATTTGTAGATGTGATTTATCACTACAGTATCCTATAATTCTAAGGAAACGTTGTCTTTTAAATGTTGCGCAACTGGTTCTAGGTAAAATAATATATACTATAGGAAAAGGAGAAACTTAAACTTTCTTTCAAGCTATATAGCGAAAGCACGTTTTGTTTTTGGACGTTCGGGTTTCTATTTCCGAAGTATGCTGTTTTAGAATGTACTCAAAATATTTTTATAAACGAAATTAGTAGGTTGGTAGCGTGGATTGACATATATGATGTATAAAAGAAATAAATTAAAGGGTGCACTCATCTTAATGAGGATTAAGTTGATCACACTAGGCACTAAAATAGTGGCTCGACCGTTAATCAATTACCCCTAAACTATAAAAAGGAGCAAGTAAGACAAACTCAAAAAGGTTGAAAATCAATTTATGGATAATAAGCATATAAAAACAAAGAAAGAACAAAACGGCTTATACCTAGCAACGACATCTACTTGTGACCTAATTAACATGGAGACACTTTTGTGGCAATCTAGTTCCAATGTTATTGTCATGTTACTCAGTACACCAACTCCCATGAATGTACCCTCTCCACGATTTCTTCTTTTCTTTTACTATATGTTTATGTTTTTATCATACTATTATCATCATCTTTTATGCTTTATAAAGTAATTATGTAACGTTTTAGATTTTTTTACTTTTCTATTTGAAAACAACCAAGGAGATTGTAGTTACGGCAAGCAATGTGTTAGTAGAATCTAGAACACTAGAGTTAAAGAAATGGAAATTAAAGAGTTGATGAGATTAATAAAAATACCTCGGATTCGTGCTCCAATCGCAACTTATTCACCAAATATTTTTTCAATAGCCGAACAGTCATCTTGCCGTCCCTACGTAATCCAAGAACACCAAATTTAAAGTTTAGATAAAACTCACGTCCTTTTATCTGTTATTTTGTATATTAATTTACCTAGCTGATTAGTGAAGAACTAATGACAATCATGGGTATATATAATCTTAATAATCAGCGAGTACTTACTTGATTCTCAAGTAGCTCTTGGGTATCTGAGGCAAGAATGGTTCTCTTGTCCTAAAATGTTCATCCAAAGATAAAACCAAGAACTTAAATAAATGAAATTATTGAATCTCCCTATGATTATAACCAAAAGAAAGAATCTAGAAAATCCAATTTGTTAATAACTTTTTGTTGTCTGCTCAAGAACTTATGGACCTTACATAACATAGTGTCTAGGAAGTTAACATTTAGCACTTACTGGTTTTGAGAAGCTTGAAGGAGGAACCAAACGCCGGAATGGGGTCGTCTGGGAGGATCAATGACTCGAAAACTAGAACTTGGACCAGCCACCACATCCGGATTATTATTGTTGTTATTCCCTATTAACTGCTGCTGAAAATTGGAGCGGCCAAAGTAGGGTCCTATCAATGGCATCATCAAAGAAGCAGATGATGATGATGGTTGCACTAGGTTTTGTGGGACAAAAGGCGTTCTAAAGGCAGTCGCCCAAGAACCAATCATCTCCTGATCAGGCCTGGTAGGGAACATCAATGGATTAATCATCATCCCTCTTGGCTGATGCTGATGATGAAAGAGAGATGACATTAATGGAAGACCAACTCCTTCTTCTCTATTTGAACCGCCAGAGGAAAGGTTAAGCTCTAAAAAAGAGTCTCTCCTATCGGTTTGACGTTGTTGCACATGGTCAAGATTCGGTTTAACATCATCCTCGTGGCCTGTGCTTAACCGGAGCCACCCTTCTTGTCTCATCTCATGATCTTCAGCTTCTTTGTTGATGGTATTAGTATTGTTATTATTATTGTTGTCGTCATCGTTGTCCTTGGAGCTTAACCTAGAAGTAGTACTCCTCGGCTCTTCTTGATCGGCCATGATGAAACTACAATCTCTCCTACAAACTTGGTGATGTTCAGATCCTAAGCGAATGTCTTTGTTGTCTTCGTCGTCCTCAGAGACGGCAGAGAAATGATGAGCCCTTTGTAATAACCTCATAAAAGCGAAACTACTAGAAACCACACATGAAAGAAGAAGCGTTGTATTGGAGGAGGATTCAGCATCAAGAACCATGGCAGAATCCGATGACCTGAATAGCCAAAGAAAGACGGAGAGGAGGGAGACGAAGGGTTTCTGATGATCTCAACATGAGGGGAGAAGGAGGAGAGAAGAATAAATTAGGGTTTCTTACTTCTTAGATGAAGACCAGAGATCGAGAAGTCAATGAAGCAGCCATGGAGCTAGTTAGAGAGAGAGAGAGAGAGAGTATATATGTGTCTTAATAATAGGAGAGGACTAGAGGAGGAAGAGAATATATTTTGCAAATCTCACTTTCTATCAATTTTCTTCGTTTGGAATCATGTGGAAATTAAATTGGTGTAGAAAAGAGAGAGAGAGATGTCGATCTTGCAATTATACAGAGTTATGGGCATTAATATGAAAAGCTTCTTTTATTTACAACTATTTTATTTATATAAATTGTAAAAATACATACAAATACATAGAATAATAAAAAAATAACAAGTATAACTAAAATAATATGAAAAGGCTTCGTATGCGGTCAGTACTTATATTTTGGTGTTATTATTATATACACACGTATTGTGTCACCAAAGAAAATACAGACGTATATTTTTTTCACTTCGTCACATATACATAGCGTCAAACAAAAAAATGGAAGATAATTATCAGAATTCAAAGAATTGTAAACCTAAATAGTGTGGATAAACTATAACTAAAATCGTAATATAATTATTTGAACAATACCCTTCGATCCCCGAATTCTCATTTGCTATTAAAATCACCATAAATTTGTTATTTATCTTTAATTATGTATGCATCATATGGCATATGCTGACCCCTAATTTTTATCGTTTCATTTTATTGGTCCAATCTACCTGCATGGAGGACTCAATCAACAATAACATGATAAAACAAAATTAAAACCAGCATATTACCTGCGTCATCAAGCCAGCAAAGTTTTGAGATATTTTTAAGATATTAATACTACAAGAACCATATTTGTATATTCTCTAATGTATCATATCAATACAGCTAATATTCTTTTATCTATAAGACTAACACATAATGCGAGACACAAAATACAATTTATGTCACGTATATGCTACAGATTACATATGTTTACTCATGCATATATAGTATTGGATTTCCCCCGAATAAATCTTATTATTAGTCCAAATCTGTCTTATTCGTCGTACTTTGGTTCAGCAGATGGAGAACCATATTTCTCGATGTCACATATTATAATTACTATGTGTATATTTGAAATAATTACTCGCATTAATTCACTAGCTATATTCTTTTTTTTTTTTTTTTTTGAATGAATTCACTAGCTATATTCGTTTATGCAGATTAAACAAATCAGAAAGTCAAACAACGTTCTGACTGAAATATATAAAATACCTCTCTCTTTTTTACAAAAATAGTCATATATTATTTTACAGTTCATCATTTGTGGTTCTATTGTAAGTAATTACAAATATAAAATAAAAAGCACAGCTACTACACAAATTAGATCATAATTATTCCAGATCCTAATAATTGGGTTCTTAACAAAAATAATTTAATGGGTCTCATAAAAAGTTAACGATCGGTTGCAAAAACTCAAAATAAAAATCGATTTTGTTTGATTTTCTACAGTGGATTCCACTAGCGTGTGATAGTCCGCGATTGATTCGCTTTCAATTTTTTTGCTTTACAAAAAAAAATTCTTAAGAATCCCAAATGAGTTTCATGGGATAATCATGCTTAGTGTTACAGCTTGTACATACATTCACAATCAAAATCGTATGGCAATCAACTATATATGGAACATATTTAAAGAGTTGACCGAGTCAAATTATAATTAGCATATTTACGTAAATATGTTTTGTTTACACTCTTATGTGTGTTGTCAGTACTCTTTAAAATAGACAAAGAAGTTGCTCTTTTAAAATATGTTTTTGGTAATTCTCGGGTTTAAATAATAGCTGGGATTCTGAGTAAAGCCAGAAAACGGAGACGAGTGGAGTGCGAGGCATGATGACAATAGGCCTGTCAAATATCAATTATTAAGATATGAAGTGTTTTAATAATCCCAAGAATGATGATTAATTAATTATTCATAAATGAAAACTACGAATATTTAAGTCAGTTATTGAAAAAATACAAAAATAAACGCTGAGGGGAATTTGGCATGCACCGAAAATGATGATGTTTCCGGTTAAAAGCTCATTTCCCCAGACCATACAGCAAAACATACAGACCTTGTGGTGCGTTGCAAGACATTGTTTCTCACCGAATTGTACTTCTAATAAGAACCATGTGCTCCCCAACAGTTTATAAGAGTACGTTTACTATTTAATAAAATAGGAAACCTAACATTCTTCCTCTGCATCAGTATTAACTTTGAATGCTCCCGTTCTTGCCAGTATGCATATTCCAGCATGTTATTTAGCCGTAACCATGTTACACTGTTATGTTCAAACGTAACTCTTACTAGATCTTTGTTTCAAGACACACTCAGATGTCAATATTAATTAGTGTATGGTCCATAACCAAAAGTATACTCAAGAGGGTATACATCCATGTATATAGAGGGAGAGAGAGTCGGCTTTTGGTGGAAAAGAGGAAGTGAAAAGGTTCAGAGGCGTGGACTGCATGGGGCATGAAATGAGTTAGCATCAAACCACAAAAAAAAGTTGTATCCCTTTTCTCTTTTTGAAAACAAAGTTATGATGTCCAAAATTTTTTTACCATAGAGGGAACCAAAAATGGAATTATGTAAAATTGTTTGAGCTTAGGTGAGAACACGAACAGTGACTCTTTGCGTCACTTCAACTTTGGTATGGTTTATTCAATTTGTTTTTGTCAACGTAAGAATGTATTTTACATATATTAGAGTGGAATTATTTTTAACTAAATCGTAGTCCCGCATACAAAGTCGGTTATTTTTTTTTTTGATTAATTAGGTGTTGGGCTTACGTCCCACCACCTAGGTCCGGCGCCAACTTTTGTCTGTACTTTTTACGGTCTTGGACACGCCTCTCCCTCCACGCAAGTCGAACAGCCGACTTCCCCTTCCTAAAGAGGTAGTACCACTAGACTACGAGGTTCTGGTTACAAAATCGGTTGTTATTCTCACTGGATTGGTAACATACTGATTTCGTAATAACTTCAATGCTAACATATTACTATATAATTGTATAAATTAACCAGTACTCATGCTTCTTATAATCGACTCAAAATTCATATTCTATGAGAAAAATAAAAGTTGAAACTTAAGGATGTTATTTGTCCAAAAAATGTTAACTTATTGTGTATGAATTTTAGTCCATTTATAAAGAAAGAAACTATATGTAGCCAGCCATACACATGACAACATCACTTGATAATTTTTAAAATTCGAATATTTTGTTGTATAATGTATAAATTACATGGACATGCATATTGGAAGAAAGATGCCTTTAAGCAGGCTTATCGGGACAAATAAAATCTGAGGCATATAGTGAAGTGAGTGGGAAGAGTGATCATTCCGATGTTGCAAAAAGAAACATAACTTTCTCTCTCTTTCTGCATTGCATGACCCCTTTATTTACAACCACCTCTTCCTCTTCACGTCTTAACGAATATCCTTTACAAATTTAATACATAGACATACCGATACATGTGCAGACATAGAATATTATCATCATTCTCTCGTTCAATGGTCAAAATAAAATTTCTGCATCATCCTCGTTATCTTTATCTTGATTCCAAGTATTTTCATGTTTTGAGTTGCAGCCCACGCGTGATTCTCATTTTGTTTTTCATTAATATATAAACACCAGTACTAAACTAAGTATTCAATTTCTGACATAGATTAGAGCTAAATGCATTATTCATCTATTTGTTATATATATGCTGAGTAGACATATATAAGTTGGCCTAAATAAGTTGAGAATTAAATCAAAATAAAAGCAAGATAAGTACACATTTCAAATAAGTAATTTGTCTATAAGTCATGGAAACTGGTCAAATAATAACAAAACTCACTGATAAAATATGAAATAAAAATAAAACAAAAGATATGAGTTTAACAATAGCAAGGACAATGTTAATACAAAGATTCGACTCTCATCAAGGTTATTAATTTGACAACAATGAAAACAAGAAACGACTTTTAAAAAATTGTTGTAATTTAATTGAAGATGGCTCACATAAGCTTTCTATCTACTTGAAACAGATGTTTTTTTCTAAATTGTTTTGACGTTCGAATATGCATCAGTTTTTTCATACGAATAATGTATACATAAAAAAGACAAGAAACGAACTAAAACACAAAACCATAAGAGCAACATTATTGGTGGTTCTTAAAGCGGAGGTCATTAACAACAGTTAAGGACCTGTTTTTTCATTTTCAAAGAAAAAATTACAGAACATCTCTTAGAAATGTCTTTAACTTTTCCTCTAAAAATTAAAAAATAAGTCATTAATTGTTCTCAATGACATTCACCTTAAGAACCACCAATAATCATGGTCTAAGGTGAAATTACAATTCGTCGGTTGCTATTTTGCATTGAGCCTATCACCGAGACTGTCCTTCCAGAGTTGCAATCATGATCCACTTTCATCCCATTTTAAAATCTACTACATTCTGTTGCTTTTCGTGTACACGTTATTTTACTCCCTATAAAATGTTGAGATTTTAGAAGTTTATAGAAATGGATATGTGTGTAATCACTTGATGGGTTTGCCAAAAAAATAATACTCACTTGATGGGTTTTGGCTGAAACATGGGCTCACTTCTAGGCTGAAATTAAAAATTGAAAGAAGAAAGCCCATTTAAAAAACCCGGAACACGAGTTTCGAATCTAAATGGTAAGCCTAGGGTTCAGATTAATTCTTCTTCTTAGTAGGATTCATTACTCATTAGATAGATACCCATTAGCCCATGGTTTTGGCCGGCCCAAGATAAATCTAAATCCATTAATAAGGCCTTGCTTAGAGAAACTAGGGTTTCTGTGAGTCGTGGCCTATATAAAAAAGTTTAAGCTGTCTTAAATCCCAGACACAATCTAGTAGTTCTTTCTCTTTAGGTCTTTCATCCTCAATCTCTGTTTAAAATTTGCATGTTAGAGGGATTATTGCTTGTGTTCTGTTGTGGGCTGTGTCTTTTCTTTTTACTTTTTTTTTTTGAAATCTAATTAGTTTAATTTCGATTGAAATTGATTGAATGAATCGGAGCAGATGATGAATTTTTTAATGCACTACAACGGTGCTTCCGATTAACCATGCGGATTATATAAATCGAGCTTTTTAAAACTGATGCTCCGATTCCATCAATATTTATTTTGCAATTTCATAAACTTATGCTTATAAATTTTGCTACTTGTTTCAATTAGTTTTGCAAAGAGTTAATCTCTCGGTTCAGTAGATTGAATTTTATTCTTCGAAAATCACTTAGGAATGTAGCATCTTTTGATCAAAAGGAACACATAATAAGCTTCCTTCTCAATTCTCATACATACTTAGCTCTTACCTCTGTTTCTAAGCTTTTGTTCTTAAACTAATGTGAATTAGATAGTAATCATATCATGCTTGAGATTTTTGATTTATCATGTCTGCTTAGTTCAGTGTCTATGTGTTTGTATAATTTAAATCTGAGCCTTAGTGAATTTGGAACTCTTAGACTAAAGTAATGGGAATCTGTTAAATTGTTTAATCAAATCCTTTATTTGTAAAGAAAGAGTCTGCACCAATATTAGCTAGAATAAATCAATTATTTTCACTCAAAATATGGATGTTGATAAGGAGTCCTTGATTCGTGTTTGAAATAAAAAAGGAGTTCTTTATTCTTTACGACCTTAAATTTTTAGCTAAAAAGATTGATGGAGAAAGTATTTAGATATTGACAGGCCCGTCTCAAATATAAAATGAGCCGTGGGCTAAAAAAATTGAAACCCATTTCCTCATTCAATTTTTAAAAAATATTATCGGGCCCTTGACTAGGTACAAAAAGTTAAAATTGCAATGGGCCTGGATATTGAGTACAGAGCTGGGCCTGGATATTGAGTACTTTTCGAAAGTGTATACTTTACCGCGGCTACATGAATGGTGCTATATGGGGGATACTCGCCTTGTCGCTGTACATCCAGCTCATCCTTCCCTAACCTGCAGCTCCAAATCAAATTAAATCATTTTGCTTAACCGGGTGTACGGACTACTAATCGGATCCACTTTTGTGAGTTGTAGTGATCGAATAATTATTGACTCGAATTATTGTATGTAGCTGTTGATGAATAGAACAGATTACGATACGTTTATCTGTCTTTAATACCTCGACAGAACAAATCAAATCAGTAATCGTTAGTTGCATTATTATTCCAATAACGTTAACCAAATCGGAATTATTACTAATATGTTTGTAAGACGGCAATAATGCTTTATTTTGGGGATCAAATCTACAATTCCCTTTGGTATGTAAACCCTCTCTATCTATTCTTAAATCGTTAAGCTGATGTGTGTTTGTATTTTCGTTACACATATTGTTTGGAAAATGCAGAATATGCCGTGTTATTAATACGACGTACTGAAATAATGATCATGATTTCACCTTTTCGAATATGTACGGATACGCATTGTCAAATCAAATGATTTGTGTATATAACATCACCGTATATTTTGTTTCAATTAATACGACAATAATTGGTTGTATGACATATAGAAGTTGCTATGCAATAATGCAAAATATAATTGCTAGCACAATAAATGATCATGATGTTCACTTTCTGATATTCTAATCACAAAAGATGATATTAACTGGTGTTGCGACGTACAGGAACTGTGCTATTGTTTCTTTGTTCCAGACAAGCCGTGCTTTTGTTAATGCTATAGATTGCTAGTGATGGATACTAATCAATTAAAGCAGTAATGGTTAAAGAGAAGTCACACACAGTAACACTCACTTTATCCCTCTGACCCTCTCTTATTTTTCTTCCCTATTTATGATTCCACCAAACACGTGCTAATAAGACTGAAGACTTTTAACAAATAATCAGTCGCATTAGTCGGCAAGACTCTACCGTTCGTATTATATAACTGAGTGAGATACACCCACGTGTTTCTTTAACTAAACTCCATTATAAATACATATATATAGCGACAAAACTAAACCAAACAAAAATATTTATAACAGGCACATTTTCTTTAATACGCAGACGGAAGCTTCATGAAGAGTCAAGATGAGTGTTTATTTTATTTTCCAAATAATAAAAATACAACAAACGTAGTGGAAATATAGCTTTAGAGGTTAATTGCATTAGAGAGAATAATCATTTAAGAAATTAACAAACATATTTATATAACATATTGTATATTAAATTCATAGAAAGTAACGTAATATCCTAATAAAGCGTGTCGTGATCACAGGAGTTCAGAGAGGAGAGCCAAGTACGAAACGAACATTGGTGTCATGGAATGTGAGATGATCATATTGGTTTCAAGTCCCAATCAACAAAGTGATAAAGAGTTTCGTTTAGGCGGATGTCGGGAAGTAAGGAGATGTTGATACTAATCTGCAAACACACAAACAAAAAAGAAAAGAAAAATGTGAAAAGGTGTTATATAGCGTAACTTAGATTGAGAACACGTCAAGATCTTTCTTGGGCCGTATGGTACGAATAAAACAAACGGACAGATGGTCAGTTTCTTTCGGTGTTTCTCCTCATTTTGACAAATGACAATTGTCAATTTTTGGAAGTATACAAAATAGAGGGACTAAAAGTCAACGTGTTTCTGAAGTTCAATAATAATAACCTAACGCGTTTTCTGTATTCTACGTATAACTCTACAAGACTACGATATCTACGTAGAACTACAAGCATGTGCCTAGCTACCAGAGTCCTATCTAAAAGTTGTACGTATGAGTTAAAAAAAATAGGCACGAATTCTAATAATATTTCATGGGTTTTTAATGGAATATTCGTAATTAAATGATAAGGAGAAATAACTTTTATGTTGTTTTTTGGGGTTAACAATTACCTCTCCTTGCGCTTCTCAAGAAACCTTTGCAGTGACTTTGTCCTTTGGATGGGAAGATCTGTACCTATCAGAAAACAATGTATCAGATACACTTTTAAGTTTTAGTTCCTGAACACATGTTAAGTTCAGCTTCAAAACTCAAACTAATTAACAGTTAATGGATCGGTCCAGTCCATTTTTCTGTCTAACTTTGACATGCAAACATCTACATGCAATTAATATTTCTAGTATACTCTAGAAGAATCGAGTACTAGGTGTCGTCTCATTGTTAATTTCTACTAACCTCCTTCTAGATTCTGGCCAAAGAGCTTTGTCCTTAGGGTGGTCGAAGGAATTACCGAATGAACTTTCACCATTGATTTGTCTTTCTTTGGTGTTGTTTCCGTAACAATCTTCAGAATATCATCAGCCTTGTTAGGAGACACTTGGTAGACGGAGACGGTTCCATTGTAGAAGATGGTCATAGGAACAGTTCCAGTGCCAAGTTCCGTAGGCCTGAAGAGAGTTTTTAAAACATTTTAATTTTCTAATATTATTTTATTTGCTTACAAGATGGCAAAATAATAATGAAAATAACTAACATGGTGAGAGGGGCTTGGACCGGAGAAATTGGGATCTGAGGATGATCTGCCTTTGGAGTAGACGGGATAGAAAGAGATATAGTCGATGAATCTGCATGGTTAGCACCAGAAGCTAATAACGATTTGATAATCTCCGGATCCATCTTAGAAATGGCACCTTGAATGTCTGCAAAAAAATTAATAATAACAAATAAAAATCTATAAAATGATTCATGAATCATGACAAAAAAAAGAGAAAAAAAGTAAAAACAAACCTCGGAAACTGCGATGACGGTCGAGGAACTTTTTGAACGTAGGCTTTGGAACGTTGTTGGTCTGCTTCTTCTCAAGACCGAAGAAGTCGAGCTCTGTGGTAACTTTAGTCATCTTTGATCTGATCTTGCTAGGTAAAACAGAGAGATCAAGAAAGAGAAGATAGATGAAGGATATGTTTTTTTAGATGATGAGGAGGGAGAAGAAGAGGTAATGATAAAAAGGATTTTTCATGTGAGTTTTAACAAGAATAAATGATGTGTATCCGTAATATATAACGCACGAGGTTCATGTTTTCTCTTTCTTTTCAAGACAAATGGACAAAACTCTAACACATCCACTTTCTTTTTGTTTTCTTTTTCTTTATTCAAACCCTTTATTTCTTAGGCACCCAACCTCCTATTAACTAATGGCTAAAACACATGCTAACAGCCTAGTATTTTTGATTAAGATATTAATTTGTTTATCACTCACCCGGAAATAGCAGAAGTTCAATCAAGATGGTAACGTTTTTAACTTAGAAAATATATTCAAATCCTATTGGATTCCAGCAATTATTGTGTTATATAATTATACTAGTATAAACATTGTAAGTTTGTACGGTGTACGTTTTCTACTGCAGTTTTAAGAACTATAACGTTTCTGGAACACGTTTTTGGATTTGATTTCTTAGTTTTTTTTTTCCTCTTCTTATGAATATTATATTTATTAAACAGGAGCACAACTGCTTTACTTTGGCAGTGTTCTTTTCTGTATTTGCTTGTAATGTATTGCTTGTACTTGTTACAAAAAAAAGGTATTGCATGTACTTGTGCAAATTAATATAAAAGAAAAATTTAGCAAAAGAAGTTAAATAAACATTAATGAATAAAAATTTGAAAAAGAAAGAGTCAGAGATGCATGTCTTTCACGTGTTGAGATGAAGTTAATGTCAAGACACTAGGCCAAGTGCACTTCTTGAGAAGTCTTTAGGGTTTTCGTCGCTTTGTATCTTTTCCTAACAATTGTGATTTGACTTGGCCTCTCTTTCTCTTGATTACAGTTAATACGCTTCTCTTATATTCCGTGAATTGGATTATTTATATACTATCATTCATCTCACGTTTTCTCTGTCGTTTTTACTTTCCAAGCTAACCAACTCGCCTACCTTCCACATACCAACTTCCCTTCTTGTGGTCTTTTTCTCATATAGACTAATTATAAAAACAAAAAAAAATATTATTTATTTATATCAACACATTAAATATGTCATTTAGAAAAGTTGAAAGAAATTGATGTGGTATCTATAGTGTTTTTTTCCCTGTTTTAGTGTCAAGATTCTTACCTTTAAACGTCCTAATTCTTACTCAAATATTGAGCAATAAATAAACCTATATTTCAAAAACGTATCACTATTACGACAGATAATCGAAGTAAAATTAAGAAACAAAGATTTAATAAAATAAAAGAAGGTAATTAATATCTGTCTAGATATTTGTATTAAATACTAATATAATACTTTTACATGGAATGTGAGATGTTTACTCAATAAAATCCCAATATTATTATAGAAGAGTTTTCTTATTTTGAAGAAAATAAATCTCACAAAATAAAAGATAAATTTAGCATTTTTACAGATTTTGTGAATTTAAAATAATTACAAAAGTGTAAGAAATTAGATTGTTTTGTCTGGCCCAAATCTTTAACTTTGGTGGGCTTACAAGAAACGTAAGCTCAAAAGTCTTTTTCACTCCCCCAAAGGCTTAAAAGAGACGGACGGACACATATGTAACCAGGATGCGTTAGAGAAGATTCAACTATTGGGCCTTTATAGCCCAAATTTAATTTTAAGTTCTTAATCAAAAGGCCCAATAAGTATGAGTCAAACTTCAAGACGTGATTCACATTTCAAGCTTGTTTTCGAGAATTAGAATCCTTCAAATAAAAATTGCAAATTGCATTCTTCTCGATTTGTGTTCCTTCTTCGTTATGAAACAAGACTCTTCACGTAATGATGGTGTGATGTTTCTAACCTGTTTGAGTCCGCCATGTTTTAAGCTAAGCTGCCCTGTTTGAACCCGGCTTGTTCTGCTTTAAGTTTTTCAAGCTCTACGGGCTCCCTAAGATCATCACACTTCTTCCCTCTCCTCCTTGACTCTCTCACATAGTGTACTTAGTTTAATGGAAAACTCCAATCTTGGTTTCTAACGTGTGTACATGACCAGAAGGAAAATATAGATTCAAATATTACAAATATAAACTTCGTGAATCAGCCTGGATGGTCTTGTGTTTTATTTTCAGATGATAATGTCACACTATTGTGTCTAGTTCATCTACTTCCTCCGTTTCACTTTATATGTCGTTGTAAAGAAAAAATTTCATTTCAAAATAAATGTCGTTTTATAATTTCATTGCAGAATTTATTAATTTTATATGTTATTCTATTTTTTTACTAGTTGAAATGTGGTTAAATGTATAGATAATTATGTTTTTATTTAAAAAATATGTAAAATTAAATATTTTTTTTTAATTTGTATACATAAACCCAAAACTACAAGTAAGGTGAAACGGATGTAGTATTAGATAAATTTCCAAAGTTTGATATGCGAAGATCTTAAAGTCAGATTGAAGTTTGTAGATTTTACTACTGTTTCCAAAGTTCTTTTTCTTCTATTTTAAAACGTAAAAAAAAAATCATGAAATGTTTTCCTAGACCAATCAAGATGTAGATATGTCAAGATTGTAATATTGGTTGTGTTTCTTGAACTCCTAGACAGTGAGTGTTATTCATGTACATAATAGCAACTTATGCTAAAATAAAACATACTACAAACTATTGAAGCATGACTCTACTTATCAACTTCAAAAATACTTTACAGCTTTTTGTTTTCTTTTCTCCCTCTTCTGTTTGGGTTTTACAAAAGCATAACAACATTTATCTTTATAGGTCTTTGATTAGGGCGACATCAACTCATGTGAATGTAATAAGTTCATTCTCTTAAAAAGTGGAGATTAGTAAACTGATAAATAGGAAGTTGCGTGCAAAGGTGAAAAGGCAGATAAAATTTCTAGTGCAATACAGGTGTGCTTGTCACTTGTCACTTGTCACCAAGCATATGCCTTGTCTGCTGGTTTTAGAGTTCAAAGCTTATACTCTTCTGTTTTTGTTGGAAACCGGGAACAGTCAGACTTGTCTCTTCAGCGTGTGAAGTGGCTTAACTGGTTAGGTTCTTTGGGACCATTTAGATGTCTATCTATAGCAAGAATTTTAATACCTTTGACGAAGTTTTAGATTAGTTCTTCACTATAAATGTCTAATCATGCCTCACAAAAGGGTCAATTAAGGAAGATACAACTGAATCTTTATTGGGGTCCATGATTTACAGATTTTTTTTCAAGAAACGTGTATGATTTGCTTAGAGATTGGAGAAGAAGAGGACCACAAGAGGAAAGCTAAACATGTGATGTAAGTAAAACTGCTTCTATATCAAACCCATTTGTTATTTATCATTATGTCTCACAAAGCTGAAGCTGATCCTCAAGTCACTCCCTCACAAGGGGTTTTGCTTCTTCACACGCAACCCTCTACACAAAATATCAAACTCTCTTTTTAGGTTTTTACCTATATTTAAAAAAAAATGGTGGAAAATAATTTAATAAATTGCCAAAAACTTCCAGATCTTTCGGACCAAACCTCCTCAGACAGGGGACTAGGGCATGCAATTTAGAAACCTGGTCTACGTCTACCTTCCCATAGTAGCTTCAACCGGTTAAATTACTAAGGGCATCCCCATTTGTAAACTTTGGTGAGGTTCACCATGTGTCTTTTTTTTTTAATTTTTTTTTTCGTTTACTTTTAAAAAAAAAAAAAAAATTAATATTTGGATCAATGGCAGGCCACCACGTATTTTAGGGTCCGCGAAATAGTAGTGAACCGGGTTCATAGAGAAGGATTCTTGTGAGACAAGTTCATAATTTATGTGGGATTCACAACTATTTTATTAATTTTTTTTTCTTAAAAAGTGGGAGAGATTGGGGAATGAACCTCTAATGGAGGTGCTCTAATTTCAGATTTTTTTTTCTTAAGTTATTGTATGGATAAGGTTGATGATGATATAAACGTTTAGTAATTAATAATGGGGTTTAGGTTTGTGTTGTCATCAAGAAATGAATATGGGAAATGTCACATCTCTAGTTTTGCTTAGAGTCCTAGGCAGCATGATTTTGAGGACTGACCTCATTCTCTTCTTTTAATGCTTTGGAGGCCTTATCGGAACGTGCAAGAGCCAAAAATAGATTCTGGCTCTTAAACCAAATAAAGAAAAATTGATGAAATAAAATTATGAAAATATTCTCTTGTGTTTATTTGAGTTTGTTTACCCAACTAGGTTCATTCTTGTTTTATGTAGTTTAATTATGGTGTGGTAGTTGGGAGAGAAAAAATGGAAAAAGATTGGATTCAAGAGATTTATATAGTTTTTTTTTTTGATAATTGATGATGCACTTTCTCCACCTTCGTAGTGTTTCTTGTGAAAAATGTTCTTAATAATAAAAATCTCATCTTATTAATAACACTCGTCATTATTTTTCTCACAAATTTTTGGCTACTCTAGAGTAATAAAACCAAGTCTGTGGTTCATTACACATTAGCTTTTACATCAAGTTTGGTCCTTGCTTGTAATTTGTGTTTATATCTCCCCTTACTATAACATTTGTAGTTTTTGTTTGCGTGCAGCTTTGATTTGTTATTGTGGACATTTTTCCCTTTTTATAAGTTAACATTAAAGGCAAATGTTAAGGTTAAGTAAATCTAAGAGGAATATACATACATATTAAATTTGGTTGGTGGAAGTGACACATAACCATTCAATATGAGTGAAAAGGACGTCTGGCTAATGATGGTTTGTGAAAGTGTGTAGGTCTCCCACGTTTCCTAAGGGCAATTATTAGAAGTTTTTTAGTAAGAATTCTTAATTTTTAAGAGATATTTTTTAATTATTAATTTGCAGCTTACTTGGAATTTTATGCAAATTTGAATTTCACAAAAACAAGTCAGCATTATACGACTCTTTCTAGTTTCTGCTTTCTCTTCTCTTCTTTGTTTTCTTCTCTTCTCTTCTTTGTTTATTTTTATTTTTAATGCATTTACACACATCTTTGTGTGGGTGTTATTTTGTTTGGGAAACTCAATTTTTTTGTGGGTGTTTTTATAATAATATAGTTACAACCCACTAAAAACGAAGAATGTCATTTTGAGATGCACTTTGCTTATTGTCACTAAATGTAACGAGAGAGAAAGAAATTGTGTTTCAAACAGGGAAAATAATGATTCATAGAAACGGGGGAATTTTTTTGTCCAAATAAAATCATTAATCTTCATAACCATTCAATAGACTTTTAAATAGAAAAGTATGTTATGTTAGCTAATCCTATAAAATAGTATAACATTCTGTATTTATGTTGTGCTAACAATTCTATTAACAAAGTTCTATTGTCTATCTTGTTCTGATATAACAAAAGCAAAATCTGTGATTATTTTTTTGACAGATTTCTTCGTTACTGTTTATACCCAATGATTTTGATATAACAATAAGTTAGATAGATATATCTTAAATCACTTGAGTATATCTACGCCACACATATGACTATTATCTTTTTTTCTTATGGAAATATTCTCTTTCTTTTGTACAATATTTAATTGTTGAATCATATTTGTAATGAAAAGCATATTATGTCATAGTTTATGCAAATACCGGTGGACTATATATGCGGGCCAGATCTAATATGTTGTATTATCCCTACGTATAAACATAGTCAAAGAAGTAACTTGTGGGGAAAACAGAACAATATATTTGAACAAATCCACTATCGACTATTGAATAGCAATTATGCCATAGGACGAATCCAAACGCTCTATGGGTCGGGAAATATATTCTTTACCTTTCCTTGTGGCATACGGTACATGAAAACAATCCTTAAAATATTAGTACAAGATTGTAGTTAAGTTTTTTAATTAATCGATAGTCAGTACTCACTAAGATGACTGGGGTTGCTTGCAAGAACAAGATATCGCACAATATGCTTACCACCACTAATATCGAATATGCGTGGATTAGTGTGAATTAGCAAATACTTGGATATTTATTTGGGTAACCTAGCCTTGTTATTCATTTCAAAACCTAGTTTTCGGCACGTATACCGAAGGTTTTTTCAAATAGAATTTTCTCAAAGATTTATTCCTTAACAACAATATATTTTTGCATAATAAATAACAATATTGGTTTACATAAATACAAAACAGAGTACTTTTGTTATGTACCACATTGTGATGTCGCAATTTTGTGTGGAAACATTGCAAATATTTATTGGTTAGGTTTTCCAAGGCATAAAAATAGTGGAGATGAAAATAAGGGTTAATAAAATTATCATACTTTAACGTAGTTGTTTCATAAATTTGAATATTTAATTGCGTAGTTTTCTGTGGTAGGTTTTGTGTCTCACTAGGTCGAACACTCATCAGACCATTACCTAACCTTCCAATTCAGTTACGTAAGGCATAGTAATTGGATGGAGACAACAGTAACATATGCTGTTGAAACACAACTCAGTAACTCATATAGAATGTTTTTTTTTTCGGTTTGGAGTAGGCTTGAAGATTGGAATGGAATCTTTAGATAGATGGAGAGAGATTTGATCTTCTTCGAATATATTATCATCACGGAATCTTGTTCTTATTTGTGATTCTTTGAAGCTCTTACATATGCGTGTTTCTTTCTTTTGCTCGTTAATTAAGTTATAGCTTTCCATCTACTTTATTATTTGAATCGATTCCTGCATAAACTTTCCCTGTAGTCCTTCCATGTTAGAATCCTATGACGACAGAGATTATTTCTCCATATTCCTAAGAAAAATAATCGGCAAAAAGATGATTTAACTTTGAGTTTCTATATATCTTTTTATATTTTCCTAGCACTGCAGTTTCAAAAAGATTGAACACTTGATGTTAACAAAAGTGTGTATAAAACTTGCTCTTTTTTATACCATCTCCAATACTACTCTTTTTTTCTCTATAATTTCATTTAAAATAGAGTAAATCTATTATACACTAAAATATAGAGAGATAGAATAATTATTATATACTGTTCATTAGAAATACTCCAACAACAAATCATTCTATAGTGGTTTTTCCAAAACAATTTTTTGAAACAATTATATTATTTTTGTACAAGGAAAGTAACAAAATATTTTCTTTGTAAAAAGAAAGAGAAAAATATCTGTAACAAAAAATTATGTACTACTAATATATTTTCTTTGTAGTAAAATAGATAGTAGTTCATTAAAATAAAATGAATCCCCAAAAACTAACTTACCACTTACAAGTTAGAAAAAAATTAAATCTTACTGATACAAAAACATTAATTATAAACTAAGGCTCCATATCTCTTACACATCGCAATTCACCATAGTTAATAGTAAATTTTTTTTTACAAATACTTATGTATCTATAAATTTTTGTTACTATTAAGATTGCACCATAATTGTTTTGTAGTTGTTTTTACATGTATCATTCAGACTTTAAATCATTTTAGTAAGTGGGGACCTCATTTGAAACAAGATCACATCATTGTAAACAGCAAATGGTTCTTGCTTCTTCTTAGGATCTCAGTTTGAAATGAGTAAAAATCTATGATTGTGTAGTTTCCACCGAATAATTATGACCTTTTTGACATAAAAGTGATAAATACTCATGACACTCTAATTACGTTTTCTACACTTTTGACAAAAAGCTCTCTTTGTCAGTCTCTCCGTGCCATTGTTACCCTTTTTAGCTGTAAATTACAACTCGTAATCCTCCATGCATATATGTAATCATATACACTCAACTACATAAAAATACACCTAAACACATATTAATAATTTCGCGGTCACGTGCAGAGAGTAAATAATTACAACCGTAATTATTTCCACTTTCATAATACTTTACTAACACTATTACCTTTTCATTAATAATAACGAGATTGCTATAGTTTTATTCTGAATACTTTTATTGTCATTAATTGAGAGAAAAACCCAAATCAACGTGTAAAATAAGCTATTGCTTCTTCTTGTTCTTCAATATTTCCAAATTGAAAATATATTTTCAGTTTGTGGTATTATCTCCATGTAAAGCGCTTACGTGCAATGACTTGCAAACATATATTTATTGCAATAAGTGGACCGTTGGGAGAAGAATTGAAATGTTGGTTGGGAATGAAGTTAATGCATTGTTCTTGAATAGGATGGTTAGTTACTTAGAAAAGAAATTAACTAGTTCAAGAAACAGATTCGTTCTCAAGTAACATGGGAAAAAAAGGAAGGAGAGTCGTATTAATATAAAATTATTATATAAGACAGTCAACATTAAAATTAAAATTAAATATATCTTCTGAAACTATTGCAACTACTGGTTTCTTCATCAGAAGAGAAGATCTCCGTCGTGACTCCACTTGAAGCATGATCCGAAGAAGGGGAGGTAGACAATAGGCTCAAATCCGTAGTCCTTTCTTTTCTCATGAAGTCGAAGAAGATTGGTTTGGTTTTATCTCCGGTTTGGTTTGTTGTAATTATTTCAATATGGTCATTATTATATCTAAGATTCCGGTTATCTCCCTCATGGTCATTCTTGTCACCAGCTCTCTTCTTAAGGAAGATACGACAAAGAACCCAGTTCTGAGTGGGGCCCATAGAACTCTGCAGAGAAAATGGAATCTTTAAGTTTAGTGAGAGATAACCGAAGACTAAACCGGGAAATTGAGTGAGAGAAATTTGTACCGGAGGAGAGGAAGAGAGACGATATTCATGCATGATCCAATCGGTTCTTGAGCCATGAGGTGGTTTGCCTTTGTAGAAGACGAGAGTTTTCTTCAGACCAACGATTTGGTTTCCTCTAGAGGTCACAACACGTTTATCAATACCGGTAGCTTTCCAATAACCGGACTCGGTTGCACGATTAGACCGGTTCCCATTTGGGTACTTGGCTTCCCTTGTGCTGAAGAAGTACCTCTCCTTCTCTAAATTGCCTGCATATAGAGAAATAGAATTTCATAAGTGGAGAGCTTAGATTTGAGATTTACTATAAATATACATATGTCTAATAATTTTTAAATCTTTTCTGATGAATTGAAAGTCATGTAATATGTATAATAAAATTTTAAAATTTGGTAGACGAAGACAAATGTTTCATTCGGCTATGTTCAGAACTGACTTCATATGGTCACTATTTCGAAACCACATAAATGGAAACTAATGAACTATAGCAGAAGAACATAGAACCAACCAGGTAAGTCCCAAGGATCAGCTCTACAAACATCAAAATCAGGAATGATAGAAGCTGGTAATGGAGAAGAGAAGACTTTTCTCTTGAGATACTGAACCACAAGTTCCTCATCAGTGGGATGAAACCTGAAACCAGGTGGCAGTCTCAACACACCATTCTTCAAGAGGTTAACCTTATCCATGGATACAAAACAGAGGAGATAAACATAAGAAGAAGAGAGAGTGCGGTGTAGGTAGAGGGAAACAAGGATCGTGTGTTTTTATAAGGTAGTAGAAGACGATATGAACAACTCCTTTTCTTTATTAATTTTTAATTTTTTGGCGTAAACCATACTCAACCTCCTTCCTCCCTTTGACGCCATTTTCATAAAATCTATATTTTGTTCTTTTAATATCCATTACTATATTTTTGTTGTCTCTCAATTATTATTATTATTTCTAGTCGGTATCTACCTCCTTCACCTTTTTTGTATCTTTCATCTGTAAAGTGAAAACTCTTCAAACATACTCATATTTTTTTACTAGAAATCATTGTATATGCAAATTGAAAGGGACTACTTTATTAAAACAACAACTCCATTTTTAATTCATTCTAAGAAATTATAGCGTAATCATGCACTCAAACAAAGTAACGTGGACGTGATAATTTTTACTACAGACATTTACCAACCTAATCAAGTCGCCCATTAATTCTCGAATTTACTTGTTTATCAGCGTCTCTTAGAATGAGGTTCTTAACTAAATTTGACTTTTTTTTTTTTTTTTTTTTTAAAATTTTTTTTGTTAAGAGACGGCTCTTAAGACTCTTATTTAAGAGACGTCTTTTAGGTTTTCTTAGTTAAAAGTTAAGAAACGTATTTTAGAAAAGTTAAGAACCTCTGCTAAGAGACCCTCAATGAACCTGCTCTTATAGGTTAGGTTTAAACGACGTACTATTAATTTTGGTGTTGTATATTTCCAAGGCCACAGTGGCAGAGGTAATGAAGGCTTAGGAGAGCTCATGTAACCCCCTATGAAATTAATCTATATTTTGTTTTTAGTTTAAATTTGTTGGAATTTGGTGAAAAAACAATATAAATTTTTGTATTTGACCTAAATTAATTTGTGTTCAATCTTTTAGTTGCACCCATTATCTTCTTATTTTTCCCATAAGTTTATGTATCAAACTTGCTTTTCATGACCCCTAAAGAAATTATTTATATCTCCGCCACTGCAAGGGCACCATCCTCATTTGCGTACTTTCGGCTTGAGAGAGTCCGAGAAGGTTTTTAATTGCGAAGGCGGGTCCGTTCAGGCCAGTCCACGATGAGATCAGCTTATGTCACGCTGACAACTAGAGAATATTGCCCTCTTGCGTTTGCACGTATACATACCCTTTTGAGATTCTAAATTAAAACAGATTCCACCAATATTTTTGTGATGAATTTTGTAAATATTTTGTGTAAAAGGAGGAGGGTGGGGCAAAAGATTAGTAAGCCTCTAGTTTTGAAATACTTTTGGCCTTTGGAGAAAGGCTTCTGGAACTACGATAATGTTCTATAACAATGTTCAACACGCACTTATCAAAAAAAAAAAATGTTCAACACGTTACATATATACAAGTCCAACAATATCCATCCAAATATTTAATTACAAGCATATATTATATAACATGTCATATTTTGATAAAAATACCATATATATCCATAGAAAAATCCTATTTTTTGTTGCCATGCTTTCTCTAGATAACAATGTAACGTAAATCACATATATGTTTAGATATTCGTCATCATCCTAATTCACGAGCATGCATGGACTATTTCTTTCTTATGTTCTCTTCACAGAATGAAGATAAGCTGATGAGTTCTTAATAGGCACATTTGGTATATCTTAAGAAACCTGTAATAATAGACCACATATATATATATATATATATATATATATATATATATATATATATAATATTGATCAAATTCATATATGGATATCTTAATACAATCTATGTGTTAGTTCCATATTATATTTTTGCTATAATAGAACTGATAAGAAAAATAAATCATGTGATGCACACAGTATATCATATAGTATATATATTTAATATTACTCCATTATCACTAAGTGATTTTCCTCGTGTTGTGGGGATTAGACTTTGTGGTTAGTGTTCTTTTTAACGCAACCATTTCTTCTTTTCGTCTATCTATCGAAATATATAATTTACGTTTTTCTATATAATTATCATGTATATAAAATATAGTAATTGAATTACTTTGATATATTCCGTTAGGCCATTTTTATGAAGTGGGGTGCGCTTATCTCTCAGTATATGGAAACAAATTTAACTATACTGTCTAGTCTTAAAAGTTTACATAATTGAATACTAGCAAAGCATATGCCTTGGCCAAATGATAGACATCAATCTTATTATTTAATAACTCAGACCACAACCAAAGAAGAGATTATGTGTTTGATAACCATCTGAAATACCCCAGACAAGTCAATGGTTTCTTAACAAACGTATGCATATAAACTCGAACACCAATTTGATAATTAATGGTGTATGGACCAAGCGCTGCATATATAGAGACGTGAGACAACAATATCCATGTATAATATACATGTACATAGTATATGAGATAGGAATCAAGGACCGGCAACAAAATAACTATTAAAATGTAGTTTAATTATTAAAACTAATGCATGTAAATATAGATATATAAAATAAAATCAGTGTCAAGGGGTCCGTGAAGCTGACAGTGTGCTGTAAGTTCCTTCAATCCCGTTGTCAACCTTCTTGTTTGCTAGATCACATGAAAATGTTCTTTATAATAAATGATCGATTTCGTCCAAATATATGTTATCTTTAAAATAACAAATGTGTGACGTTATTGTCGGTATAATAATATTCACTATTAGCACTACAAGTTACCTCTTTATTGAGACCAAGGCCTAACAAAACATATACATTTAAAATATGATATATATCATGTTTATTAAGGATATCATCGTCGCTGTTATATTAAAAGTTAAAACGATAACTTTCACTCCTTTAGTTTTACTTGAATAGAATAACATATATAGCCTTGTACCACTAGTCGTTTTCGACATCTAATATGATATGAGATTCGCAAGGATAAGGTATTTATATGTACATAACATTTTCTACCTGTTTTTATATGTTGTTCTTAGTTTTTTTTTTGGAAAAGTATGTTGTTCTTAGTTCATTCAACCGTTAGTTCATTGTTACTATTTCCGTTTCAGTTTAGTCAGTCAAAAATTTAAATTTTATTTTATTTTAAATGTCGTTTATGTTTTAAATATATTTATTTGATGGTTTTCAATTTTATCCTACCTTTTTAGTTGATAAATAAACATAACAAGCAAAATAATATATTAATTAAGAATAAAACAAAAAATTTGAAGGTTTTTTAGTCTGTGTGAAAAAACAAAAAAGTTATATAAAATGAAACACAAAAAGTATAGCTTACAGTTGATCTCTAAATTTGAAACAAAAATATAAATGGGTAATTAGTTAGCTATTGTTACGATGGATATGAAATTTATATGTAAAAGTTGTTTATTAATTATGAAATAAGTTGTTATCATTAATGTGAACGAGTTTAAATAGCATATATGTTTTTCTTTGATTTGTAACAACATGCATTATATATAGATTTAAACATGAGTTTTTTTGCTAAAAATATTTAGCATGAGTTGTATAATGGTAATCTAGTTTATAACACTTTTTCTATTCAATTGTTTATAACACTATTTATGTATGGCTTTGTAGTGTAATACATATTTAATTTATACTAATGAGGAGTAGTATGGTAAAATAGCGAATGGTCCTACAATAATTCCACAACGACAGCCTCATAGGTCGGATTGAAGTGCTGGAGACACAAAATGCAATGCAACCAAACCATTTATCATCTCTCCCTCTCTCCCGATTTTCCAAATCTTCTTTGTCTCAAATTTTCTAATCACATTCAATGAATGGTCCCTTTCCAAATTGACAAAAATGCCCTATAATATACTATGTCGACAATCTATTCTATTCGCAAATTTGTTTCAATTTATTCAAAATGATTGATTCCAGACGTTTTATAAAATACTATGTTATATTGCTTGTCCTCCTATATTTCTACTTTTATATATATTACTGAAAAATAAGTTTGAAAATATGGAAAATATATAAGGAGATTCCTACAAGCAAAAAGAAAGGCAAGCACACGCACCCCACATGGGACTTGGTCATTAGTGATCTAAATTAAGAAAAATCAAATTAGGATTTCATAAGTAATTTTGCGGCTCTCGTATTTTTTTCTTACTATGTTGTTAAAATTTTCCTTCACTTTGTAGTAATACATTTTTCTATGTAGTTTAGGCATACCGTATAATAATAAATGTGTGATATGAAAAATGCGGGTGAGAGCGTCAACGGAGTTTGCGTGGGGATGTTGGATAGAAACTGAGAAAGGTCAAAGAGTGCAACTATAACTAAATGATTTTGAATCCAAAATATGCTTACAAGTTACTTGAATTAGATGTTCCACGGTCTACTGGTTTCGTCCTAGACTCAGTTTTCTAATAGTTGAGGGTTTTGATCTCTCTTTTCTTTACGTTTTTCCCATTCACTTTATAAGTGATTTCTATCACTAAGATTTTTATCTTTGTAGGAATCTAAGGTGGTGTTATTTAATGATTTATTTTAATAGAGTTCAAATCCAAACACAATCTACTGTTATTCGAACAATGATTATAAATTCTATTTTTAAGTGTTATTCAATGAATGATTTAAATTCGGTTTTTAAAATTTATTGTTATTCAATTTTTAAAGATTTTAAAATTCTTTATGTGTTTGGACTGATTTCAAATCATTTCTTATGGAGTCTCATGAATAAATAACTAAATTCAAAATCCAATGTATACTGCAGAGATTTTAGAATCCATCAAGTTAAACTATCTTAAAATTTGATAGATTATAAAACATTATTAATTGATTTTAAATCACTTATTAAATAACACCGCCTAAAATATTCAAATACAATATTAAAACTTATATATTTCCAAATTTAAGCAAAAAAAAAACTGTTTTAGCGGATTAAAGTATCTCTAACTCTATTTTATATTTTATTATAAAATAGAGCAATGGAAAAAAAATTCAGATATGAAATCATATTTTTATTAGATTTTTTATTTTATTTTACAATAAAATATGAAATAAAGTTCGAAATGCTGTTCTATAAATTCATAGTTATATAGACAATACGTCCAAGGAAGTAATTTTATATTGTAAAGTAATACTTTACTCACTTATCAAACGCCCCGATGATGGTCGTATAAAGTTAATCGTCGCCCAGCTGTTTTGGAAGGTTTCGTGCTTGGTTCAGAGATTATAATAAACACGTACAAGCAGCAATCATATGCCATTTATGACCGATCCAATTTAGTATAACGTTTGTCCATCTATGCAAATAATATCCATGTGAATTGTATGAATCAGTACATCTTTCTAAATCGAATATATAATGAGCTTCACTGTAATTTTTCATTTTTTTTATTCTGTCATTTTGATTCTTTTCTTGAAAAATATATAAATCCAAGCTGCTTGGTTGTATATATTATTTAGATTATAAACTTAATAATTGTGGTAATATTTTTAAAATAGAGAAATCGCTATTCTAATTTGAAAAGAGATTTTATATTTTCATGTCGACCCCCGTTGGAAATAAATCAATTGAGAAAAGTAAATCATAATAACTGTTTGGAAGAAGAAGAAAAAAAAACTGCAAGGATTAACACATTTTAGTTTCTAGAATCAAATAAGGCATTTTTCTCGACAAATAAAATAAATATACTGAAAAATTCAAAGTCGTCACTCATAATCAATATCAAAGCTGACTATAATTTATTTTCTATATCTAAGGATGAGATAGGTTTTGCTTTTATCCTATCGAAATGATCTCAGTTTCTTCATTTTTAAGCTACACTTTGTCAACCTCCTCAAAGTTGCATCCTTTCATAAAGAAACTCTTCTTTAATATTCTTCATCTTTTTATATATGTAGTATTACTTTCAAATATGCTTTTAACAAAGAAATGGAAAATTCTTTAAATGGTTTCAAAACTATATTTAATTACCCTAGATGAGTAGATCTGTAGATGTATGCCTTCAAGTAAACTCTAATAGAGCAACATCATAGTGTAAGTGTGAGCATATCACAATTCAGAACATGTGATTATTATATATTATAATCTCAAAATGTAGCACATAAGCTTATGGACCACAATATTTTAATTTTTGTCAAAGTTTTATTTTAACTGTTTGTACAAAGCATCATGTAGTAGACTCTCATTAATTATGGTTGATAGATCAAGAGTCGAAATATAAATATCAATTGCCATTTTTCAAAAATTAAAGATTTAAGGAAATATAAACCTCAAAATCCGTCTTCATGCTGGGTCCATATTCTATCCTATGATATGGACTAACCATAAATATCTAAATATAATTACTCACAAAATACTATTCAGGATAACGTCTCTGTGCTCATAAAAATATTACTGTTTCCGTTATCTTTCTTAAACCTAAGTATGAAAGCAAAAAAAAATAAAAACAAGTTACTTTTGATCAAAAAAAAAAAAAAAAAACAAGTTACTTACTTAAGACTCATTTTCTAAAAGAAACCTAAATACAAAAAAGAAAAAAAAACTAAATGCACACAACAATGTACTGCAGCTGCCTATGTCATCTATGTGACCTTGGAAGTCGAAGAAAACCCCACTAAAGGTCTAAAAGAAAGAGAATCCTTTTAAGTGAAGCAACCTGAAGAATGAAAATTTTCTTAAAATTACTTTTGAAATAGTATGTTTTAATTGATTACTTTTCATGAGTTTTTGGTGTGGCCTGAACATTGTATGGCTTTTTATGGCATGTGACTGAACAACTTAAAAACTTATCAAAAGATGTTTTTTTTAAAAAAAAATCTCTCACGTGTGTTGTTACCAATCCGTGTGCAAACTTTCTCTTCTTTTTTCAGGAAAAAGAAAATAGTTATGCTTTTGAGAAGGGAGAAAAGTTTGTTCTGTGATGCTTATTCCAAACTTGAGAGACACAAGTTCCCTGCCTATTAAAGGTTATACTTCTTTCATCTTCCTTTCTTTTTTCTTTTTTTTATTTCTTGTCTCAAATCTTAAAAAGAAAAATGACAATAGCGATTTATATGTTTATTCTCAGTAGAGATTGACATTTTAGTTTAAAATTGAATGTGATATGGTTTGAGAGAAGTTTGGTCTAGTTTTAATTCAATGGAAATCTACATAAATAAGACCAATACTGTTTTGTTTGGTTTATCTAATTGTATGTATTTTCTCATTTTCGATTATTTATTTTAGTTTATTAATATGTAAATTTGGTTTATTTAATTTTGGTTAGGATAGTGGCTTACTTTGGTTTGAGAGTCAAGTGACCACAATATTAATCAAACATCATTTTGGGTAGCCCATTTTAGTTTGAGGCCGTAATAATGCGTTAAAAAAAAGAGAAATGTGTAAAGTTAAAAGTGTGGTTTACCTTGGGCTTGTCTGAGGACTTCGGTGAAGTACTTGATTCAAGATTTGAGAATTATTATGTCGAGGCTGTGGTTTGAATGTTATCAATATAAAATACTTTAGGTCAAGTAATGTATGCCCATAATGACTTGTTGGGCTCTCTATTTAGCAACAAGCTTATTCCAAACTTGAAAGACACAAGTTCCAGTCTATTAAGCCTATTAACAATCAGAACGGTTACATATGTATTGAGGTTCAAAATTATTATTGCTATCAAATAATATTGACACTAAAGCAAAAAATAGTTTTATCTTTTTCTTTCGTTGCAGACATTTGTTTAGGTTAAAGATTTAGGTAGACCTCGACACTTGAGTTATTAAGTGAAAAAGGGATCTTAGGAAGTTTGTTTGTATGATCATTGTAAGGATATAACTAGCTAGTCAATACGCATTAGTAACTGAAGATCACAAGTAAATGATGGTACAGTTCATTAACTAGTTCAGTTGATATATTGATTTGAACACAGCAATTGATTAGTTGGAAAGCAATCAAGTTAACGGATAAAATAAACAAAATAAGAACGAGTAAATACCAATGCACGTCAAAGAAAAGTCTAAGACCATCTCCACCAATAGATATGGTCTTAGAGTTCTAAATCAATTTTTTAATTGAAAATAATCAAATTAAAATTTTTAGATATTATTTAGTTTTAACCCCTCTAATGATAGAACCAATTAAAGATTCTAAATTTCAAAAATTTGAAAACTTGTAATAATAGATTATTTGCATTACATTCTATAATTAAAAAACTTATAGTTATTGAATTACATAAAATTTAAATTAGCTTGACATAAAAATATATAATATAGATTGAGAAATCATAAATAAAAGATTGGGCAAAATAAGAGAGAGAGAGAGAGAAAAAAAGATTGGGTGTTAATTTCTTTTTTTAAATATCAACCAATCACAAAGTCACACCTATTATCTTAGAGTTGATTCCAAAAGTTCCATTTTTAAAACTATATTTATCTATTTTTTTTTTAATTTAATTTTGAGTATAAATTAGATAAAACCATGATATAGAACCCTTTTAGATATCCTATTGGAGATGGTCTAAAGAAGCACAAACGTGACTTCGCCTAATGACGTTGAATTTTTAGTGACGTTTAATTTTTAATTTTAATTTTATTTTTTTGATATTTCATGAATTTCATTGTAACAAAAGAAAAAGAAATGTGAATGAGTTTCGTTGTAACAACAAAGAAAAACATGGAGAAAAATGTAACTAAAGTTGAGATGATTCTAGTTCTAGGTGTATCCAAAAGACAATAATTAAGGGGTACGTGTGGAATCTTCTGACCACTTGATCAATTTTTTTGTGTCTGAAACATATGTATCAAGTTCTAATGAAATTCTATAGAACCCAAAATTTATCGGGCCCTTCAAATATTGAGTCATTATATCTGTTTCTGTGTAGTCATTTCCGTATTGACTCGAGCGTGACACTCCGCCATAATTTCATTTTATCCATATATAAGTTATATGGTGATTACTATTTTTTGATTGGTTGAAATTACTTCCATTCAAAATAAAATCTTAGGAAATGAATACTAGAAACTCCAAAAAAAGTTGTAGCTAGGTGCATAAGAATACGCACTCGAAAAGGAGCAGAGATATCATCCAATGGAAAAAAAGAATTCGAAAGATCATCTGAATATCAAAGCATTCATGCATGATCAATGATTCAATATCGCCGAATTACACAACATATATTTGAAAGAAAAGAGACGTGCCAAAGGCTGAATGAATCCTTCAAAAGCACATACCATATGATTGGGACAAGGAGTTTACTTTTCTTTCCATGCAAATCCCTTTAAGTAATCTGTTTAAAGTCACTATTGTGAAGAGAAAAATTCTAGCTGGATATCTCAACTATTAAATATATATCGTTCATATATATTTACGATATACATTTGTTAGCCTATATCAAAGTTCATAAATACTATTTCAACAAAATTTGTTAGAGATAAAAAATATAAATTTCCGTTTTGTTTTGCAGCCTAAATTTGTAACATAAAGGTTTTATCTCGTAAATAAAATAATAAAATATAAGAAAATAGAGGAAGTTTTCATATGAACCCTCATAGAATAGTTTTTTAGAAATCCTTAAAATAATTTGATAAAATACACTAAACTAATAATATTTTATGATTTGAGATATTCATTTTGACTGTCTTAGGGCAAGATTATCCCTAAAACCCACTTGGTTTCTTAATTTTTTTTTGTTTTTACTTTAAAAAAAAAAAAAAAAGTGAACTAATCGCGGGTCGCCACGTGTCAGTGGGGCCATGAACAGTGTAAGAAACTTATAAAAATCGGTTCTTAATTCATAGTTTTTGTAACCGACTCTTACACTGTTCATGAGACCCACACAATAAAAATCCCCTAAGAAACCCACTAAAAACCCCTATAATCATGGTCTAATGAGTTGTAAATACTGGTAACTTCCCCTGTCATATTATCTATTACATATTTTTTATTTTAGTTGTTGTTCTAAACTTTTGCAAACAAATTAAAAAAATATTTAATTTTGTATATTTTCAAAATTAAAACATCATTATCCATAAATATAGCTATATTTCAATCAATAAAAAAATAAAATAGCATATAAAATTAATAGATTTTGCATTCAAATCACAAAATGATATTTAGTTTGAAACGAGAATTTTACTCTACAACGACATTTAAATTGAAACGGATGGAATACTTCCTATAAAGTTTAATCCGGTTAGAATTATCACGTATTGGTTTTCTTGTTTTGGACAATTATAGTATGGCACTTGCAACTTGATTATCGTTATTTTATTATACGTATTTAGTTACACACGTCCATAAAAGGGTGGTTTCCCGTAAGAGATTGTTATCAGATTCAGAAACATGAGAAATAGGTCTATTTGATTGATTATTTTGAGAAGAAATGTTTAACTGATTAGAAACGACAAAAATAGTTTTAGGAGTAGAATCCATCTTCAATAATTAGTCATTACCAACTTGCATTAGTTTTCTTCTCCTTTTTATTATTATTACTATCTCCATTTCATTTTAGTTATCGTTATATAGTAAAATTTTCGTTTCAAAATAAATGATGTTTTATAATTTAATACAAAATTATTATTGTATATGTTATTCTGTTTTTTATTGGTAAAAATATAATTGAATATATAAATGATAGTGTTTTTGTTTTGAAAATACATAAAATTAAATATTTTTTAATTTGTTTGTACAGATCTGAAATAATAATAAAAATGAAACAGAGGAATTATTAGGTTTGGTATTCCTTTATCTAATTACTTTCATTCCCCACTTAATTAAATTTGTTGACCATAATTTCGTAATTACAGTGGCCCTTTTTCAAAGTATTAAATGTGTTCTTGAACATCCTCCAGGCAGAAGGGATGTCTGTTTGATTGTATTAATGTCACTCCACACAACTTATGGTTACATAGTATACTTTGTCCACTAGTGAGTACTTCATCGGCTAGTTTTGTAAATTTCATCAAGATATACTGTCTGGTCACTGATAGACTAAGGGCATCCACAACCGTGGATTCCTCTCGGAGTCCTTAGGAATAGTGTTTTTAATTTTTTAATTATTATTATTTTTTTTTAGATTTAAAAAAAAAATAAAAAAAATAAATACCAACCAATCACGGACCGCCACGTGTCGTGAATAGTATAAGAATCGATCCTTATATAAGGATTTTTTTGGATGAATCCTTAACTTTTTTGATTATTTAATTATTATTTTTTCTAAGGATTCCGCTAAGGATCACCATTGCGGGTGCTCTAATGTCGTAGACGGCAAAATACGTAATTTATACTTGCAAATTTATAGCACAGTAGGTTTCGAACATTTCGGAATTTATTTTTTAACGGTTTTAATTATTCAGATGTACGATTGAAATTTCTCTAGACACACCGTCTTAAAACTATTTAAAGTAAAATTCTAAAAATCACTAGACGATAGATTAAGAATTTTACATATGATTATTGTTTAGACGGATGTTTCAACCGATTTCAATTGTACATACGAACGTGAACCGATTAAAAATCAGAAAAAGATAGGATCAAGGAGATTTAATTTCACCCACATGCTTGTCATTATTCCTTTATGTGGTAGCAACATATACGGATTTATACGCATACATCATTTATTTATGTGGGTCATTAGGTTCTTGAATTATTGATGTTTGATCAGCCAATGATATTTATTCTTTTGCTTTTTATTTATTTGCGTTAATTCTGCTATAAGCAAAAATCCAGTCTAGAATTTCTATTGTTTTTTTGAAGTTTCTTCAATTTCTATTTTCCTTTAAAACCCTGTGGATATACATTGACAACAAATATGAAAATATTAGTCACTAATATATGAAATTCTAGTCAACTTAGGCCATGATTATTGCAGGTTTCTTAAGCTGAGTTTCTTAGGAAAAGTTAAGAAACTGTTTCTTAGTTTTCTTAAGAAAAGTTAAGAAACTGTTTCTTAAAACTGTACTTTAAGAAACAGTTTCTTAACTTTTCTTAAGAAAACTAAAAAATAGTTTCTTAACTTTTTCTAAGAAACCCAGCTTAAGAAACCTGCAATAATCATGCCCTTAGATGGTGCAGATACTGTGATTTATAGTTATGTCACGTTTTACACAAAGATTGAACTCGTCTATTTTTTATAGTAAGATACTATACATAAAAACTCGCATATATAAATTAAATTGAAAAAAATAAACACAACCGCGTTATTGAATGAAATAATATATACATGTCAGAGAAAATATATGTCCGTTGAAACTTTTTCGTTTCATGTAAATCTACGTTCACGAATATATGTAGATATTGATCGTATGAAAATAGTCAGCACATAGAGAAGTTAGGGGCCGGGAGTGTGATTGCAAAATTGCTGCATGAGAACGTACGTGAACCAAAACCATACTATTAGGTATCAATCAATAAAAAAGAGATAATAGATAAACATAAAATTATCTCAATAAATATTAAACAATAGATGGAAAAACTAGGGTTCAGGAGAACCATAAAAGTGGCACCTCTCATATTTTAGTAAATTCGCGACCAAATAAAAGAGAAAAGGAGTTAGAGAGAGAGGGAGAAACAAAAAAGCGAATAAGAACAAAACTGACTTAACAGATACATGATCACAGTTATCATTCGCCTACCACGTCACTCCTCTTTTGTCTATTCCTTCACACTTTTAAAATCTAATTTAACTTTTAACTTACCCTCGAAAAACGGAGAACTATTTCGTATTTTCTCCAACTTTTTTCCAAAAATTTCTGATTCCTTTAATCATATATCGAAACAAACGAAAGAAGAAAAACTAAAGAGACGTTTGGAAAGGTCACGTGATATGCACAAGAATCTCATTTTCATGCAATTAGTATTAATTACGTTTCACCGGTAACGCATCATTGTTTGTCTATTAGCTTAATTAGTTATTCTCACGCGCGATGCTCCTTTTGACGCATAGACTTGTGCCTAAAACAAGCATGATTTATCGATTTCTTTGTGTACAAGGCATAAAGAACGTGTTCTTCTCAACCAATCTGATCAGAAAATGCGTATTTGAGTGGTATATTTTAATCTCCTTTCTACTTTGATTAATCATTGAAAATACCATAAGGTTAAAGAAAACGGCGTCCAGTTTTTGAGTGTAGATGCTTTCAACTATAAATTGCATTGGTTTAACTTAGTCATCATCTACAATTTTTTAGATATTTTAATTGATCTTTGATGATCAGTTTCACCTAGACTTCTTTACAAAGGCCAATTCAAATTAAACGTATTCCCACTGTTTCATTTACATCATATGTTTATATAAAGAGAACATATACAAAACGATTAAATTCACTACAAGCTACTTTGAAATTAATTAGCCAACTATGAAGCCACAATTATATATATATATAATCGTAAACTAGGTCTGTATTTATTATATTTCATAAACTAGTGAGGTGTGATAGATTGTCCAAATGTGATTTTGAAGAAAAGGAAGATGAGAAGAAAATATTCACATTGCATCGTAACCTAGTGATGATTTCTGGTATGTTGGTTGCATAATCGGTTATGTGCAAAGTCGAATGAAAACATTCGTTTTGGATTCTAATTTTTTTTTAAACTTACTACATGGTAACCTGATTTTTGAAAGTACAAACCTACTATATGGTAACCTGATTTTTGAAAGTTAATTAAAGAAGAAGAAGCCGTGAAGGAAATGAAATTGAGGAAACGTGCATGTGAGTTGCGAGTGGGAAAGAGAGAAGGAGCAGTGTTTAGTGAATGATTAAATGCAACGCTTCCTACTAATTTTCTCCACTTGACATGCAAACCAGGCTGGGTTCATTTACCCTTTTCGATTCTTATTATTATTTTAATCTACTCAACACGTCACACGCTTCAAATAACTCAAAAACTAAAAATCAAAATATTTTGAGTACATGAATAGTTATTTTGGAGCTATATATAAACCACCTGAGACTCATTAGTTTCCTCCATGAAATAAAAAGAAAGCATCTTAGAGAGAGAGAGAAAGAGAGAGAAGGATAGAAAAGCTATAGGGTTTCAAAAGAAAAGTTGAGACCCCTTTACAATGGGCATCATGATCAATCACCATTTGCTCGCTATCATCTTCGGCATCTTAGGTAACGTTTTAATGATATATATCCGCAAAGCCAAATTCTATTTTGATCATCAGCTATTCTTTTTGTTTTTGCTCCCTCAGCTGATTTTTTTCGACTAGTTAATATGTAACTAGTCGTACGTACCAGTATAATGTTGCAACTTCGTATCTAAGCTTCTATTTTCAAAAATATTATAAAGAATGTGTACGGTTCCATTGTATTAGTAAGACGTGATTAAACAAAAAGGTACTAATTAAAAGACGAACTTCAAATTATGGGAAGTTCATCGTGAACCATCTACCTATATATATATATCTTCTTTTCTAAATTTTTATTCATCAAAAGTAAAAATTCTAGACTGTCATTTGGAATCATTAATGATCTTCTAATTCTGCATTAAAATTTCCAAACTACCAAATATATAAATCAAACGAAAATTTTACAATCTTTTAAACTGCAAGTCTTTTGTTGCTACAATCAACTAATTTCTTTTATTTTTCTTAATGAATTTTTCACAAAAATTACAGGAAACGCAATATCCTTCCTCGTATTCCTCGCTCCAGTGTAAGTGCATAACATTTTCTTTTATTAACCAAGATTGACATCGGTTTTGTAATAAAATAATTATCATTAGCTACGAAAACTTTATTTGATTTTTTAATTGTGATATTCTGCAGGCCAACATTTTATAGAATATACAAGAAAAAATCGACGGAAAGTTTCCAGTCACTACCGTACCAAGTATCGCTATTTAGCTGCATGCTATGGCTCTATTACGCATTGATTAAACAAGGCGCTCTTCTCCTAATTACCATCAACTCCTTCGGCTGCATCGTGGAGACTATCTACATCGCCATGTTCCTCGCTTACGCAACCAGGGACAAAAGGGTAACTTCCTTAATATCCTCCTTAACTCCCCTATGTAATTAAGCATGGCTCTAATTAATTAAATGATCTCTTATGCGTTGCAGATGGCTGCTATGAAGCTGTTCTTCACGTTAAACGTTGCTTTCTTCTCGTTGATTATAATGGTTACACAGTTTGTGGTTAAAAGCCATAGCCTCCAAGTCGCTACCATTGGCTGGATTTGTGTTGCCATTTCTGTTTCTGTTTTCGCTGCTCCTCTAACGATCGTGGTAAATATATAAGCATTTTATTAAACTTATTTCATAACGTATAAAAACTTTGGGCTAAATAATCTTAAATTTTTTTCTTCTTGGTGTGAAAAGGCACGTGTGATAAAGACAAAGAGTGTGGAGTTCATGCCCTTCACGCTCTCGTTCTTCCTAACCATAAGCGCCGTTATGTGGTTCGCTTATGGCGCATTCCTCCACGACATATGCATAGCTGTAAGCATTTATTTTCATACAAGGTTCATATTTTTTTTGGTTTAAAAAGGTTACTGAGATTTTTTTTTTTGTAGATTCCAACGTGTTGGGTTCATACTAGGGATGTTACAATGGTTTTGTACGGAGTTTACAGAAACTCGACGGTGAAAATAGAAGATGAGAAAAAGAATAATTCATCAGATCAACAACTTAAGACTATTGTCGTGATGAGTCCGTTAGGTGTGTCGGAAGTTCACCCGGTTGACCCACTCTCTGACGCCGTTCATCATGAAGATTCATCCAAACAGATTGAAGATGGAAAGTGCCACGTGGAGACTGCCCCGTCTTGAATATGTTTTAAAGTGTCTATAAGTGAGAAGCCAATAAATATATAGCTCTCTCTCACTCTTGGCTCGTCGGGGGGCCAAAGGAAGAACTTGTATCGGTGGTTTGTTTTTATTTTTTTTGGTATTGTTATTATAATTGATGTATTTTGCATAAAGTTTTGTGTTTGAAATTTTAAGTGAATAAAGTATATTTGTGCATAAGTTGAAACTATGTTGCTCTTACAAAATTAGTTATAATATTAGCTAAGATTACTTCTACTAATAAAAAGCGTTTTGACCACCTTT